>SKCR01000432.1:0-29336 GCA_019454045.1 Zanthoxylum bungeanum | reverse complement strand
CGAAGAAGATGACATAGTCTTTATATCGTACAAAAAATATTGGGATTCATCTATGTCGTCTGATGATTGTGAATCTTCCAATGTAATGAGATATTGATAACCTTCTACGTTGTCTGGTGCTATCTCGGCGCGGCTTTTTCTTATTGGTAGTCTGGCTTCGGGTAGATTGGAGAGAATTGCTCTCTGGATTTTCGCTTGTCACATTGGTGAATGTTTTTAGGGGGTCGGATCAAACGATAGGATTATTATTGGCGTGACCCTAGCCTCAGGCCTTTGAGGAGGTTAAGCGATGTGTTCCGATATTTGTGATTATCTTTGGAGGATACTCGTTGCGCAACTCCATATGAGTATGGATGAAATGATCGTGGAGGAGAGCTCTTTGTATGCATGAACCGCTAGGGCCCCACGGTGGGCGCCAAATTATGGAAGCTGGATTTTGTCCGAGGTCCACAATCGAGAATTTATAGTTGGGGGCACTCGCGATCCTGCAAAACAAAGGTAGAGTGAGCGGGAGTTCTGCCCACCAGTGTGGTGGGTACCGGGGGCACTCCGACGCTCAAGTCAGTGATGGAGACGAGCCGAAAGTAATGGAAAAGCAAGGCTAGAGATTACCTTGATACTCGTGATCTGCCGTGAGGGCAGTTGATGTGAGATACTGAAAGCTATGGAGAGAATATGGTTGAACTATGAGAGTTGATTCCCCCTTCCTCTTGGATACTCTTCGTTTATATACACACATCTTCGGTGGGTGTATTTACTGCTGTTTGATTGCCTTGTCCGTTGGGCGTCAGTTACAGATGACTCCATAAAGGGTGTTTATTGTATTTGTCCGTTGGAAGTGTTTCAGATAACTCCAATCTTAACAATCCATGGAATGGTTCGTCGATTCACAATGATAAGCCAACTTCGTTGGGCACATGATAGAGTCCAAGCTCTCTAGACATATAATCAACAACAGTAGCTCGATATTCTCTCGAGCAGTTGGTAGGCTCCACCATTTGGTTTCATACGCGTGAAAGTCAAAAGCCAAATTTCATATCCCGTTACGTCCGATAATACATAAAAGGTTTCAATTGTTACATCCAAAAACATAAAACAAAAAAAAAACAAAAAAAAATACATTGCTTCTTGTTATATCTTTCGACATCATTAATAAAGATTCAGTAACTGACGCCCAACAGACAAGGCAATCAAACAGCGGTAAATACACCCCCCAAAGGTGTGTGTATATAAACAAATAGTATCCAAGTGGAAGGGGGGAATCAACTCTCATAGTTCAACCATATTCTCTCCATAGCTTTCAGTATCTCACATCAACCGCCCTCACGGCAGATCACGAGTATCAAGGTAATCTCTAGCCTTGCTTTTCCATTACTTCGGCTCGTCTCCATCACTGACTTGAGCGTCGGAGTGCCCCGGCACCCACCACACTGGTGGCCAGAACTCCCGCTCACTCTACCTTTGTTTTTTCAGGATCGCTAGCGCCCCCAACTATAAATTCTCGATTGTGGACCTCGGACAAAATCCAGCTTCCATATCCCCCAATCCTCTTTGGTTTTCCTTGTTTAACACCAAATCATATCCTCCTTTAATGCACCAAATCCCTTCCTTGTCAAGCAAGGATTCACCCATCCCTTTTGTCTATAAAAGAGTCCCAAAACCAAGACACTCCCCCTCTCTCATTCACGCATACACAAAGAATAACAAGCAAAAAAATTTATCTTCTTCTCCTCTCTATTGCCGAGCATATCACCCAAAAAATCCCCTTCCATTGCCACAAAATCACAACCCAAAACACCATTCTCCATTGCCGCACAAACCACCATTGAAACACTCCCCCGAACAGTAAGCTAACTACCGAAAATCACAGCCCCATATTACCAAAAATCACTACTTAAAACATTCACTGTTGACAAAAAACTGCCCCTGGAATACCCCCCCTAAACTACCGAAACGCACCCCTAAACAACAGCCCTTTAACCATAAAAACAGTAGCCTAAAAACATTAAAAACAGTGACCAAAATACAGCAGCAAAACAGCAGCAAAACGGAGGGAAAACAGCAGTCTGAACAGCGAAGCAACGAAGGGAAACGTTGGGGCAAAAACGGACAAAAAATGCGTCAACATGGATATTTGGTCTTAAGCGCGTCGCGACGCCAAGACTTCCGCGTCGCGACGTCTAAAATGCGCCGAACTGTGCTAACGTGCGCCGGTCCACAAATCAGAATCTGAGAGAAAAGTTTTGACTTTGCTAAATGCGCCGTGACACGTGTCACCATCACAGCCGATCTGCTAACATGCACCGTGCCACGTGTCAGCATCCTACGGTGCCGACAGTCATCGTCGCCACGTCACCGCCATGTCATCAGCCACGTCAGCAAGTCAACAAGTCAAAATTACCACGTGTCGTGCCACATCATCATCAGCCAATCAGGAAGTGACACGTGTCATAATTCTACGGTACCGACAGTCTCTTTCCCACGTGTCGCCACGTCGTCGCCACATCAGCATCAATAATTGAGTATCTAATCCTTATCTGACACGTGGCGGATAAGAATCTCAGCGACCAATCAGAAGCCGCCACGTGTCACAATAATTGAAGCCCAACTACCGCGCCACGTGTCACCTTATCAGCTTATCCAGAATCTTCAAACCAGCGAACCAGAGCGTGCCACGTCGACAAATCTGGCGTAGCGACGCTGAGGACCTGGCGTCGCGACGCTGGATCCTACCGAGGCATATAAATTGAGATCGAGATTTCAGAATTCAGTGCACCACTCTCTCTCTTATAATCTTTCTAAGAGAGAGAGTTTCTCTCTCTACTTTCTTTAATTTTTAGTTTTTTAGTTTTAGTTTTGTAATTAATTTTAATTACGTTTTGTTAATATAGTAATTTAATTTTTACTTTTTACTTTTTACTTTTTACAGTTTTTATTATTTACCATGAAGAGCGTAACTCCCCCAGCTATGGTGAAGGTAATTCTTTTACTGTTACTATTTAGATTAATCTCCCTTAAAAAAATATATTCACTATTTAAAATATGACTTAAAAAGGATACCGCCAGATTGGTCGGTTGGTAATTCATTTTAATCTGAATTTAAACCTGACTAATAAAGGATACCGGCAGATTGGTCGGTTGGTAATTTAATTTTGGTCCGCCTTTATGGCTGGTTGGACTTAATTTGACTTAATCAGGTTACCGCCTATATGGCTGGTTGGAAAAAGAATCACAAGTTTATATATTATTTTATGGGAGATATCTAAATTAGTAGTAGTAAAAGTAATTCCTTTTACCTTAGCATTTTATTTTATAATTTACTTTCAGTATTTACTTTACCGCAATTTTACTTTAAGTCTTTTATTTTCAAGTTTTTACTAGCCCTAGTTATGTGTTGTAACTAAATTAGTTATCTGGGGTTGTGATGAAATCCAATATCACCGTTTTACAAGGGTTAGATTATAGATTAGGTCATATAAAGATTTATTATTGAGTCATAAACAAATTAATGCTTTTCATTAACTGGCCATTAATAAAATTGATCTGGTAAATCTAAAATGAACTAGACATAGGGATTTTAGGTTTCAGCCTTAGACTCAATAGCCCACGATCTTCCTTGAGGATAGATAACCCTTTAATAGATTTCCTTACAGGATAGGAATATACCTGTCGAGCGGGGGTAGCCATAATTGGAACTTAAACTTAATGAATCCAGATAATTTGGTGACATAGACATATGGTTCAATTGGGTTAAACTGGGTATTTGTGTCTGACATCGACAGAGGCTTACACATAATTTAGTGTTCCAGGTTAATAAATCAATATGTTACCAACTTTAAGATAACAACTTCATCTTTAAAATGATATTGGAGAGAAATCACAACCCTATATAGTTTTTAATATTGAATTTTCTTAAAACTATTTTCGACAATTTATTTGTTTTTTTAAATTTAGAATCGTCACCATTTCAAATCAATCAATCAACTTGTTAGATATTAGTAATCATTTGACATCATAAAATTAATAGTTTAGATATTAAGTCCTCGTGGGATCGATATTTTTATACTACTTGAACGATACGTGCGCTTGCGTTATACGTGTGTGTTTACGCCGGTCAGATACCATTATTTCTCTTAATCATAACCATTCGTGACATCTTTTTCACCCACACAATTGTGCTTTATAATATAGATACACACATATTTATATTTAATATATGATTTATCTATGATATTAGTCAAAAAGTTATCAGATGATAAATATTTCTTGTTATAATAAGGTTCTTATTTTTAGATTTATTAAATTAATTTATAACGATATATTTCTTATTTTAATAGGATAATATAATATTTTTTCTTATTATAATATAGTTCTTATAAAATTATAATAAGTATTATTGTGATAGATTATTTTATTTAATAGATTTATTAATTTAATTTATAATTTAATAATTCTTATTTTAATAGGATAATATAATATGTGTTCTAATATAATAAGATTCTTATTTTTAGATTTATTAATTTAATTTTAAAATTTAAACAGTATTTCTTATTTTAATAAGATAATATAATATTTTCTTATTATACAGAGTTCTTATAAAATATAATAAGTATTTTTATTGTAATAGATTTATTAATTTAATTTTATAATTTAATAGTATTTTTTATTTTAATAGGATAATATAATATGTGTTCTTATTATAATAAGGTTCTTATTTTAGATTTATTAATTAATTTTATAATTTAATAGTATTTCTTATTTTAATAAGATAGTATAATATGTTGTCTTATTATAATAGAGTTCTTATAAAATATAATAAGTATTTTTATTGTAATAGATTTTATTTAATAGATTTATTAATTTAGTTTTATCATTTAATATTGAGTCGCCATGGGGCGCGATGGGGAGATTTAAAATTATTTAATTTTTTATATATAAATAGATGATGTGATAACATTTGGTCTCCTCGGTTATTAATTTTTCACAGAGGACATGAGTATGAGTTGTTTAATATTAGATATGCAAATTAAACGCGATTAATCGATAATTAATCATAAATAGTTATTTGAACAATTTGATTGACTGATTTTAATCGTTTTAAATCCATATCGATTTTCGAGAGATTTTGACAATGATATATATAATCGGTCGATTTTTGATTTTTCAAAAATTAATCTATTTTTAAAATTTTAATATTTTTGGTTGAGTAATGATTTATGTGAAAATAGAAGAATTTCATTGTAAACGATGCAAAAAATAATGAGGAACATATTTTGATTTAAATGAATAATTATCGAGGTATTAACACTATTATCCTAATTTATTATATTTTCTTAAATAATGATAATATTTAATATTGATATCAACAAGATTCTATTTATATTAACTTGACTAAAGACTCTTACATTATTTAACTTTTTTTTTCAACGTAAATGGATGAGTTTTAATATTTGAGGAAGGGTGCCTTAAGATGACATAATCTCGAAGTCAAATGTGAAGTTCAAATAAGAAAAAGCTTAAGACGAATACCTAAATACCCAAAGATGAGGAATGACGTAGTTGTTGGGATTTTTATGTCCAACAAGAAAATGTGTTCGAAACATGATTGATTAAAAAATTTATGATTCGATTTTATTCCTGTATGTATTTTGATTTGCTTTATAAAATTCATGAAAATTCCGTGATTATTTATGTAGCTTTAAATTAAACATATATGTATATGTAAAATGTTACATACATATATACATGGATAAAATTTAAAGAGTAATAATCAAAATTTGTCCATGCCTATGATTTGAAGTAGGGAATCTTCAAATCAAAAGTCATAAATACAGTTCATTCATTATGAATGATATAGTTCTATCCAGACTATATTATGTAAAGACATAAAATGAATGTATTTTATATAATAAGATTATATTCGACAGGACCAGATAAAATTGAAAAGTTCTACTAATTTCCATTAAATAAAGAACATCAATTTTATCATAATGATGGACATGTATATGATGATCTTAATTCATTGTATTTAGCAAACTCCTATATCATATTAATTTATTCCTTAATTTACTCGGTATGACTTTGTATTTATTACATTTCGTAAACCTTGTATTTTGGGAATGAGTTGAATGAATAGCTGGGAATGCTAACCTGATACAATGAAATCCGTTCATAAGATTCTCTTGTTGTTAGTTCAGGACCTGAACGAATAGCGCGCAAATTCATAAACGTTATGAATTAATTGTTCACTTGAAAACTAATGGAAGTCAATGATAAAGATGTAATTGGAGAGGTTAATAGATTTTTTATATCTAGCTCCTTTACGAATCTATTATGGAGGATCATTGCATAAGTAATGACTATATCAATGGACGAATACTTTGAGTAATTAATTTTATAATTCTGAGAGTAAAATTCTGGGTATTTAGTGGAGTTACTCCAGAATTAATAATTTCGTTTGATTAATAAAAGAGTTTATAATTAATCGACGGAATTATTGGAGCTTAGAATTATAGGTCCATCAGTCCCCTCGCCGTCTTCTATCACTGTTAAACGATTATAATTGTGAAGAAAAATAGTTGGGAATTATTTAAAATAATTATGATTATTTTTACACTCTAATTATTTCATATAACTTTTGTTTGGAAATTATGACAAAAAGTTGTCATAATATATTTATCAATAGATAATGTATCTATTATTAATTTATGAAAATTAATATTTAAATAATTTGATTAATTAAATTTAATTTAATAAGATAATATTTCAAAAGTTGAAATTTGAAAATTTATTTTAATGAATTATCTTTGATAAATTATGAGATAAATATTGAATGATTTTATTTTGATTTTTTAAAATCAAATTAATATTATCTTTAATGGATTTGCTTGACATGGTTTTGATAAATCAATCAAAATAAAAAATGTGTAAAAAGGATGAGAATTTGATTTGATCAAAAATTAATCCAATGAGATATATAGCAAATAAAACGTGCTGTGTTGGAATTGATTTTGATCACTTTGATCAAAAATCAAAGAACACAAACAAAAGTAGAATAAGAACAAAAACAAAAAAATGTGGTGCTGGAAAAAGAAAATAAAAAGGAAAGAGTTTTCTTTTGCTTTTCTTAGTTTGGTTTTGAGAAAATCAAAAAGAAAATAGCACTCAGGATTCATCTCATGTGTTGAGTACTTGAATCCTTCAATAAATTATAGTGTTCTTTGTAATTATTTTCACGCCTACACTTGCTGTTGGAGGTGAGGAGAAAAGTCAAGGAAGATCGTGGTTCAAAGAATCATGATTTATAGAGTTCCAGATCTACAGGTATATTTCCGATTTAAGTTATAAATATTTATGTTATTAATGTACTAGAAAATACGGATACGGATACGCATTTTATTATTTGTAACATCCCCAATCCGGAAAATGTTACCGGCAGCGAATAGGCCATACCATCCCCCTAAGCCTCAAATTATCTAACTGTTCAATACTGTCAAACTCATCTCAAACATAAGTTCATGCATAGGGTCCAATACCCAACACAATACTCATAGAAATGCATCTCAAGTTTCCATATAATGAATTTAAATGTACTTTACATTACAAATCTGATGTTTGACACACTCAAATACTGAAACTATGCAATGTATGTCATGCAACATTTACTTGAAATTGACTATGCTGACTTCTGGACTCAATCTGGTGGACTTAACACCCAAGTGACTGCCAACAGTATCCGTCCTCTCGAGCTTGTCCTCTGGGAGATCCTGCAAAACAAAAACGTTGGGAGTGGGGGTTTAGGTCGTTTGAACGACCTAGTGAGTGGGCAGTTCATAACGAAACTGAAATACTTTATAAAAATCCATGGTTCCAAAACCAAATTCATTTCAATAAATAGTCTCTTTTGCTTTGAAACATTTTATGGGATTTCTCTAAATGTGAGTTCTCTTGAGAACTCCTTAAATAAACAATTCTCTTTAAAGAATCATGTCTCAAAAGTCTGTCTCTGAATCTATAAGATATAAGTCGGGATTTTTCTTTTCAAAACCTTTGTGAAAATCATTCACAAAACAAATGTAAAATCATCTGTAAGAATATCATCGGTCATCATGTACAATAATCTCGTGGTATTGGGGTATTGTACGCACAATCCCCAACCCACTAACCAGTAAACAGTGGTGCTATCAGACTAGCATTCCCCCAAGCCACTAAACCAGTAAACAGTGGTGCTATCAGTGCCACCAACCTGTCTCTGAAATCCGGGTCTAGGGGCGTTGTACTCACAGTACCCCTAGCCCAATACCCAGGATCTAGAGGCATTTGTCATCTCTAGTCATGTATCCCGTGTGCACTCGTCTATATCCGGTATCAATACTGATACCTATCAATACCATGTCCGTCAATTCCATATCCATCAATTTCATACCTGAATCAAGTTATATCTGAGGTGGGTTTTTTCCCCATGCCTCCAAAATCATAAAATCATACATTTGAAATCATTTTTATCATCAAAATATTAATATGAAACCAAGCTTTATCAAAAGCCTAAATCATAATTTTCAACTTGCTTGAAATCAACAATTTCAAGTATAGGTTAATCAAATCAAGATATGCAAAATCATAATCTGAAGACATAGTTAAAATTAAGAGATAAACACTCCCAGATAAAAGAAAAATATCCACTCACAGTGCTATGGCAATTTAGATGCGGTATGCGATGTAGGTGACTTCCAAGTGTTCTGACGTCAATCTAAAGTCAAAGCAACGTTAGTTTTCTTTCTTTATAACTCAGAATACTTTCATATCACATGAAAGAATATGCAATGCATGGACACTTAATCTACTAGAGTGTTGGAGATATCTATGGTATCTATGAATTTTACGGGCTTAGATTTGGAGTTGTACAAATGCGGTAGTGGAAACTTATATTTCACTAATCACTAGAAAATTCACTGCTTGATTCCTAACTTTGAAAAATCACTGTGATTAATTGGGGATGAATCTGAAGCTGAAATTTTATTGGAATGGTCCATAATGTATCTAGTTTACGTCATTTTTTACGGTTCTCAATTATGATATCAGAAACTCAATGTATGGACTGAAGTTCAGGGGCTGTGCAACTAAAAAACTGGGCACAGGGCAGCAGAACATCCGATTTCAAAAATTTGGTTCGGCTTCATCTAAAGTCTAAAAATTGTGAATTTTGAAAATGTACTCCCTTATGTGTCTAGTTTATCAAAATTTTACAGATCTTGATTTCGACTTCCATAACTCAAGTTATAAGTAAATCAATACAGGCTATTCAGATAGACAGAAACTAACGAAACTGCAAGGCATCCAATTTGTAAAATTTAGTATAAATTCATTTGTCATCTAAAAATATGATTTTTGGATATATTGAACAATAATGAATCTAGTCCATGTACAAATTTACGGTGAGGCAAATAGAGGTCCAAAATTTACGTATTAACCTAAATAATTAGAGCTATTCGGAATGCACTGCTGCCAAGCACTCTATGCCTAAGATCCTCATTTACCGTCCTATATCGTTTATTCAACTCACCCATTTCTATCATGCATTTCCACACTTCAATTATACTTTATCATATATAAAACTCAATTCCCTACGCTTACATCATGATTTGGCCAAGGATCTATCTTACCACTATTGAACTTTCCAACTTAACAAAACCAGATTCATGTTTTTTCATCCATGCAACAATTGAAACAACATCAATTGAAATAAAAATAGCCCTCCCCTTATCAACTAGGTGACACTCAGTCAGCCTCTAAGGGAAAATAATATTTGGGCAATCAACACAACCATGCCCATCCATGTATATAAGATCATAAGATGCATAAATATGATTGCTACTCACTACCTTTAACTAAGATGTCAAAATGAGAAACTAGGGTTCATGAATGACACTTTGGGGATTTTAAATTTCAAGTTCAAAACTGAAATTAGAAGAGGGAAAGAAGATTAGAACTCACTTTGGATGAGAAAGAAACTTAAGATCAACACCAATTGCATCCAAGCTTTTCTTCAAGCTTCTAGCAAAAATGAGAAGGATGATTGACCGGCGTAAACACACACGTATAACGCAAGCGCACGTATCGTTCAAGTAGTATAAAAATATCGATCCCACGAGGACTTAATTCCTACTTTGCTATTAATTGTTGATACTATTTATTTACAAATATCTAATAAGATGATTGATTGATTTGAAAGGATGATGATTCTAAAAACAAGTAAAAGAAATTGAAAGAAGATTAATGAAGATTAAAACTATATAGGGTTGTGAATTCTTCCAATATTAATTAAAAGATGAAGTAGTTATATCATAGTTGGGTAAATTATTGAATTATTAATCTGGAACACTAAATTTGTAAAGTAAATTTAAAAGCTCTCGAATCATTTACAAATACCTAGTATAATCCAATTGAATCATATGTCTATGTCAATTAAATTACCTAGATTCATTAAGATTGAGTTCCAATTATGACTACCCCCGCCCAACAGGTATATTCCTATCCTGTAAGGAAATCTATTAAAAGGGTTATCTATCCTTAAGGAAGATCGTGGGTTATTGAGTATGTGGTCTTTAACTTAAAATCCCTATGTCTAGTTCATTTTAAGTTTATCTAAATCAATTTTATTATGGCCAATTAATAAAAAGGCATTAAGATTATGACTCAATAAATAACTCTTTTAAATTACTCAAACTATAATCTAACCCTTTTAAAACCGGTTATATTAGATTTTATCACAACCCTAGATATTTAATTTAGTTACAATACATAGCTAAAACTAATAAAAACTTAAAAGACATAAAATGAAATTGCTGAAAAGTAATAAAAAGAAATGCTAAGGTAAAAGGAATAACTTCTACTATTTACTATTTAGATATCTCCCAATAATATAATATATAATCTTGTGATATTTTAAACCAACCGTCGAAATGGCGGTATCATGATTAAGTCAAATTCAAATATACCAGCCATAAGGCGGAACAGAAATATAAACTTAAACCAACCGACTAGAATGACGGTATCCTCATTAAGTCAGGTTTAACCAGTTTAATTGAATAACCAACCGACCTAGAATGGCGGTATCTTTTATTAATTCAAATTTTAATAGTTTATATATTATTTTTTAAGGGAGATTAATCTAAAAAGCAAAAGTAAAAGAATTACCTTATTACCTCAGCATGGTGAGGTTACTCCCTCATGGTTGAATATAATTACTATTACAAAGCGTAAATAAAACTGAATATATGAAGAAAATATGAAGAACTCTCTTATATATAAGTATTTACAGAGGATTTGGTACATTTGAAACTAAAAATTCGAAATCTATTTATAGGCAAAAAAATCTAATTTTTTATTATTATTTTCTGATTTTTATTATTATTTATTATTATTTTTTTTGGATCGCTGAATTTTCGACATGTGGCATGGTGTGCTAAAAAAGACGGCTCGTTGAATTTTTGACATGTGGCATGGTGGTGCAATTACCAAAATACCCTCGGTGTCGGGACGCCCAAAATTACCAAAATACCCTTTTCTCAAATTTCACAGTTTTGCTCCAAATCACCTCCAGAATGTCTTGGAACTTTATTTCGATGTCGGGATGTCCAAAATTACCAAAATACCCTTTGTGTCGGGACGCCCAAAATTTACCAAAATACCCTTTTTGCCAAATTTCACCAAATTTCACAGTTTTGCTCCAAATCACCTCCAGAATGTCCTGAAACTTTATTTATCTACAAAATAACACAAAACACATCAAAATATTCACAAAACTCAAGAAACTATACAAAATATCAAGTTAAATGAGTGGAAATAGTGATACATTTATCACTCATCACACCCCCAAACCTAACATTTTGCTAGTCCTCGAGCAAAATACAAAATAAAATAACATAATAAAATTTAACTAAGCCACTTTCGTAGGGATCACGATTGCATTTAGCATATGCAACAAGCCTTTAAACCCATAGGTGTCCCTAGTGGACGAGTTGTAGTCTCGTGAAGGTTTACAGCAATGATACCCACAAACATTTTATAAAAGTAAAAAGGTAGTGAAACTAATGCACACAAAAGCAAAAAGACAAGAGGAATAAAGAAGTTAGTGACTAATCATGTGAAACTTCTACTCCAAGTTATTAGTTGTTTTGTTTCATTCTAAATTACTAAATAAGTAAATTCTCCGATTATTTTTACCATTCTTCATATACACAGGCAACAAAATATTTAAACAACTCATTTTTGCCCACAACGGTCATAAGTGCAGTTGTTAAGAGAGTAATATTTTTGTTTTAAAGTTTTATCAGATTTCACACCTTGTTGTAGCAATGGAATAATTTTTCTGAATTTTCTGATTTTTTCTTTGATTTTTCTTTTTTCTATTTTTTTTTATATACAATATCTTCCATCTATGTAGCGAGCTTTAGGTCGGTGACTCCCAAACCAGTTGGCTTTAGGGCATCAGGTGTTAAGACACCCCTAAGGACTTAATTACTCAGACTTCAGATATATATATATATATATATTTTCTATCATCTTTTTGATCCATGTAGCGAGTGTTGGGCCAGTGACTCCCAAACCAGTTGGTTTTAGGGCACTAGGTATTAAAATACCCTTACAGACTTAATAACTCGGATCTCAGACATTTTTTTTTATTATTCCATTACTTTTTTTGAGATGCTTCTCCAATTAAACTATAGCACTGAATATTACAATCTTTTCAATTTTATCCTATGTCCGTATGTTACCA
The DNA here is from genome assembly GCA_019454045.1 of Zanthoxylum bungeanum. NCBI lineage: Eukaryota > Viridiplantae > Streptophyta > Magnoliopsida > Sapindales > Rutaceae > Zanthoxylum > Zanthoxylum bungeanum. The sequence goes on along the minus strand of SKCR01000432.1, from coordinate 16,558 downwards.
TGTATGTTGATAATATCTGCCAACTAAGTATATGAAGATCCATTTTAGTCAGTTAATGGAGAATTTACAGATTAAATAATTCAAAAGTGAATAAACAAAAATTAACTTGTTTTGAATTAGGTTTGAAATATGTCTCAGGAGTGGAAATTCCTTACACAGCTATTTCTTACCAATTTCATCTTTTTAGTCAACATAACAACCACATATTTCTACTAGTCATATAACTATAATACATGTGGTGTTTTTTAGAAGTTTAATCAAAGGCTCTCGCTGACGAAGGATTGTTCACAACTAGGACTCCCCACTCAAGGGTTCAAGCGACCAAGTGAACGCACATTTTTATACCTTATGGTACGTGCCAACGAGTTTATGGTGTGTAACTAACTGTCGAATGGACTTCCCGTTGTAGATTCCCCAGAGGGAGGGTGGAGCGAGGCTCACTTAAATACCCAAGCCCCTTAGGCTCTTATCGCTTGTTGTCAGGAATAAACAACGAGTCCTCCAAACTAGTTTGTCACAACATGCTACAAGTGAATGATTATCTAGGTGCCTCCACAGATTTTCCTTATAAAAAGGTAGTGAGTGAAGGAAGACACCAAACCATCACCTAGCTTTAAATATGCCCTTTGTTTTTATTAATTTTTTAATTTTTTTGTATTTTTCGAAAAATTTTGGACTAAAAATAAAAACACAATACAAACAAGTACTATTAACTATTCCTCACCCCCAAACCTAAATGAGACATTGTCCCCAATGTCTTAAACAGTAGAAGAAGAGTTTAGAAGATAGTACCTGGTTGAATGGGTTGCCTCCCTGCTAGCGCTAAATTTTTCGTCTTCAGCCAGACGTGACTGAAATCTATCTGTTAAGGAGGTTTCAGCGTCGTTTTGGATGTCCGATCAAAGACAATCCCGTGAGCGTTGCTTTTGAAGGGTCTTTTCCAACGGTAAGGTAGCAAAAAAAAGTTTTGTCTCATTCAGTGCTCGTGCCACCTTTTTAACTTTTGTTGCTCCAGTGATTCCTGAAAAGAAAGAAAGAAAATCAGGAGGTCTTTTATGATGCTTGACTTGGAATGGGATTTCCATTTTGTCAAGTTTCTGAGTAATATCTCTAAATTGTACTCCCCAAAACAGTGATGTTTCGCCTGAATTCTTTGTATCTTTAATTTTGTCTGACAATTGCTCCTCTATTTGCTCTGCTTCTTGCTCCACCTTTTCTTCACAGATGAATTTTGGATCTCAGCATTCAGTTCTTCATCTGTCATCTGTGAAATGCATGCTCCTGAAATATTAATGTGAGAATGTAAAGAAATGTCAGATTTTAGGTCTTCATCCTCTGATCTGAGTGAACTGACTGGCTTAGGTAGATCGTCTTCAAACATTAGTGCAAATCATTCTCCAAGATCTGCATTCTGAGGATGGAAAGTTTCATCCTTCCTTGTTGGTGCAGTTGGTACAAGTAACTCAGCTTCTTCATCCTCGTCAGAGTCAGAATAATAAAAATCAAATTGAGACTTTGTTGGTGCAGGCTCCTGAACTGATACCTCTGATTCTTGATACTGCTCAGCCTCATCATCTGTTATGATGTCATGATGAATCTCAGAATATTGAAAGGCTTCTTCAGTATTATTTGAATTTGCTTCGTGAGATATGTGATTCAGGTTCTCTGTTAATTGTCTAACTTGATCTGTCATTCTTTGTATATATGCTGCTTGACTCTGAATTTGTGCTTCAAATAGAGCTTCACGTTCCTCGAACAAATCTTTGAGCATGTCATTCAACTGATCTTCCTCTGATGGATCTGGTTCTTGATGAAGATCGTAGGTAGATGGTGGATAAGATGGAAAATGTGATGATTCTACGTACCTTGAATGATTCCAATAATTCTGCCACTCTGAAAGGTATATACATTGATCGCTCGGGTGGTTACCATCACAAATTACACATCTCCCCATTTCATTCTGTTGAGCAAATGTAGAATTGCTTGATTCTGAATTCCAGTGATAATTGTTGTGTTGGACAACAGGCCTCAGAAAACTAGACTGTTGCTCCTGGATTTGGGGTGTATCTTCTTCTAGTAAAGCTTGTAATTTTTCAAAATGTTCCATTTTTTCAATCACCTGAAAACAAAAGAAAGAAATAAAAATTTGCAGATAAAGAAAATTAGATACAAGTAAATTAGATAGCTTCAAAATTAACAATTCAAGAAAAATAAGTCCCCGGCAACGGCGCCAAAAACTTGACCGGCTTAAACACACACGTATAACGCAAGCGCACGTATCGTTCAAGTAGTATAAAAATATCGATCCCACGAGGACTTAATTCCTACTGTTGCTATTAATTGTTGATACTATTTATTTACAAATATCTAATAAGATGATTGATTGATTTGAAAGGATGATGATTCTAAAAACAAGTAAAAGAAATTGAAAGAAGATTAATGAAGATTAAAACTATATAGGGTTGTGAATTCTTCCAATATTAATTAAAAGATGAAGTAGTTATATCATAGTTGGGTAAATTATTGAATTATTAATCTGGAACACTAAATTATGTAAAAGCCTCTTCCGAATGATCATTTACAAATACCTAGTATAATCCAATTGAACCATATGTCTATGTCAATTAAATTACCTAGATTCATTAAGATTGAGTTCCAATTATGACTACCCCCGCCCAACAGGTATATTCCTATCCTGTAAGGAAATCTATTAAAAGGGTTATCTATCCTTAAGGAAGATCGTGGGTTATTGAGTATGTGGTCTTTAACTTAAAATCCCTATGTCTAGTTCATTTTAAGTTTATCTAAATCAATTTTATTAATGGCCAATTAATAAAAAGGCATTAAGATTATGACTCAATAAATAACTCTTTTAAATTACTCAAACTATAATCTAACCCTTTTAAAACCGGTTATATTAGATTTTATCACAACCCTAGATATTTAATTTAGTTACAATACATAGCTAAAACTAATAAAACTTAAAAGACATAAAATGAAATTGCTGAAAAGTAATAAAAAGAAATGCTAAGGTAAAAGGAATTAACTTCTACTATTTACTATTTAGATATCTCCCAATAATATAATATATAATCTTGTGATATTTTAAACCAACCGTCCGGAATGGCGGTATCCTGATTAAGTCAAATTCAAATATACCAGCCATAAGGCGGAACAGAAATATAAACTTAAACCAACCGACCTAGAATGGCGGTATCCTCATTAAGTCAGGTTTAACCAGTTTAAATTGAATAACCAACCGACCTAGAATGGCGGTATCTTTTATTAATTCAAATTTTAAATAGTTTATATATTATTTTTTAAGGGAGATTAATCTAAAATGCAAAAGTAAAAGAATTACCTTATTACCTCAGCATGGTGAGGTTACTCTCTCATGGTTGAATATAATTACTATTACAAAGCGTAAATAAAACTGAATATATGAAGAAAATATGAAGAACTCTCTATTATATAAGTATTTATAGAGGATTTGGTACATTTGAAACTAAAAATTCGAAATCTATTTATAGGCAAAAAAATCTAATTTTTTTATTATTATTTTCTGATTTTTATTTTTATTATTTTATTATTATTTTTTTTGGATCGCTGAATTTTCGACACGTGGCATGGTGTGCTAAAAAAGACGGCTCGTTGAATTTTTGACATGTGGCATGGTGGTGCAATTACCAAAATACCCTCGGTGTCGGGACGCCCAAAATTACCAAAATACCCTTTTCTCAAATTTCACAGTTTTGCTCCAAATCACCTCCAGAATGTCTTGGAACTTTATTTCGATGTCGGGATGTCCAAAATTACCAAAATACCCTTTGTGTCGGGACGCCCAAAATTTACCAAAATACCCTTTTTGCCAAATTTCACCAAATTTCACAGTTTTGCTCCAAATCACCTCCAGAATGTCTTGAAACTTTATTTATCTACAAAATAACACAAAACACATCAAAATATTCACAAAACTCAAGAAACTATACAAAATATCAAGTTAAATGAGTGGGAAATAGTGATACATTTATCACTCATCAATGATGAATAATGGTTGAGGTTTCAAAGAAACGTGGGTTGTTATATATGTAAGTGGGCATAATTTCTTTTATTTTTTTTATAAGGCATATAATGAGATTTCTAGAGAAATCCCGAGTGCTACAGTAACAACTGCACAAAATGCATTTTATGACTTATTATGATCTGATTTTGGAAGAATGTTCAACATGAAAGTTGTAGGTCTCGGTCTTATTTTTTTCCGATGATATAAAATTCATAAAAATCGGAGATCGTATGTAAAAATTATGTCCCCAATACTAAGAGTTATTTGTATTGAATCTTAGAATAAATTTCGTATTGGAACTTCGAGGATTTGTCGAATGTCCAACTAGAAACTTTCATGAGCCCATACGTACTCTCACATTATTAAATATAATGTGTTATTCCATTCATGACTTGGAAATCTTCGAGAGAGTCGGGAATTACCGGGGTGTTATATTTTCTCTCCCCCTCTTAAATAAGATGCGTCATCGAATCTCTATTAAGAACTGAAATTATGGAATTTTGCCTTGAAACTCTGGATATTAAATATTTTACCACAAGTGGTTGAATTCACTCACTAGGCCATAGAATCCTAACAAACTTTTCACTGCATAAATCAACAATAATACCAATACCAATATTACCATCTTCACACAAGCATTCCCCAATACTTCAACATTAAAACGCAAGAATTTAACCCCCAATTATCACTCCATCAACTTATAATAATAAAACATGTTATTATCAATTCAAATACAACCAATTATTTTCAATATCATTAAATCACAATATCCAATTCCATAGATTCCAATACATTCCAATATCTAGGGTTTCACATAACCAACTCTATTTTACCATGCATACCGTACTACTCTGTGACAATCTCCCATGAGTTGTTATCAACCATGGAGTAATGTGCCTATCCTGGTAAACTCATGCTGAGTATTATTTATTTACCATCATACTTCATCCACCACCAAGCATTAAAGAATTTTATTTCAAAACCTCTAATTATTTCGACATTCTCTAACTCAATTATCCAAGTAAGTTATCAATTATACTCTAATGATTCTTAAGACTTTTCAGATAGCTATACTTAAGTCATATCTTATTTATCTATACTATGCTCAACATCTTGTTTGAATGCATAAACTGCGATTTCCAAATTCTTCATTATTGTCTGAAGGAGAAACATCAGGAATCTTGGTAGGATATGTCTTTTATTCAAAAATAACAGCAACTACATTAATTCAGATTTTGAGTAAAAACAGGTATAGGCAACAAAATATAACAGTGAAGGTTACATCAGGGGACATAACAATTTGGTTGTAAGGTAAGAACATGATCATCTTCATATTGATGATCTTCCCATTGTCTTTGGGCTCTATGAGACATAGAAATGTCACCGATGATGATTCAAGATTGGAGACTATCAGGAAACTTGATTTTGTTATAGCCTTGGATAATACTCATTGATGACTCTTCAATAGTAGTGAAGAGTTGCCAGTCTCTTTCAATGATATTACTTTCTAAACTTCGGTGAACTGAGTATGCAGAAAGAGCTCTAAGATCACAGGTATGACGGAATGTAATATCTTCTGGAAGGCTTTAAGTTTTGGTCTCGATGGCCAACTGGTAAGTCTCCAATCAGTAAGCTGGTACGACGATATAAATCTAATCAAATGAATGGGGTGGAATACGTATGAATAGTCATCCGTCCATTCTGGGGTAATGATTTCGACCCATACAGTAATATTTTTGTGGCGTTTGTACCATCGATGCAAAATATTACTAACGAATGGGGTGTTAGGGTTGGTGCTCTGAGCGCCAATTTCTTATGTATTTTCCTGTAAATACTTTTGTATATATTTTATTAATGAATAAAATAGGTAGTTTCTTTAATATAAATTCTTTTATTATATGGTAAAGACGTAAATGACCATAGAATGATTAGTTATGATACAGTTGTAAAAGTGTCGCAACTGACATTGAGCGGTATCATAACAGTATCATTCTTTAACTGTTCATGGTCAAGGTTTACAATTTATTGGTTAGTAAGTAAACCCGTTGAGACCGGTACGTGTCGTATATTGAAATGTTGGATTATAATGGTTTCTTAATGAACCATGAGTCTCGGGAGACTCGTATAGACATGTAGGTTATATCGGATAAACATTGAACGACTCACCGATGATTCTTAATAGATGGTACAACAACATCAATAAGAATCTTCTCGAGTTGAGTGACATAGTGATCCTCCGACTTGAGGTACCACTGTGGATATATGAGATATCCTCCATACTTTGATGGCAGTCATGTCACTGATCTATTCAGATCAGACCTCCGCCTATTCGTTGGGTGTGAATTGATCCTCATGATATCTTGTGCGTATCAAGATAGGATCCGTCAGTTCTGTGTACAGAGCATATGTATCCATTATGGAATTAGCAATCTGTTAAAACCCATGGGCCGTGGTACATTGTAGAAATCAGTTCTAAGTGTTATTTAAGAGATTGCTAATAGAATTGTCAACGGGATTATACCTAAAGAGATTTGACGTTTATATCTATATCTCTGGGATAATCCAGATACTTGTGACATAAGGATTATACGTATGCAGTGACCTCGACTTGTATAATTCATAGATTTTATCCGTGTTCGTCATAATTTACGGGTGGGTAGATTATGAACACGAAATTGGATTGCGTGACGGATATGCCTGAACCTAGAGAGTCTCACTAATGAGATATACTCGTTGGGCAATAGGGCAACTTTTATAAATAATACTGATTATTTATAAGTCGTTTAACAGTTAAACGAAGATACATGTTTTAGAGATCTTTTGGTCATTTATTAAATATCGAATTGTGATATTTGACACTTTTAATTAATATATGTATTTTGATTATTTAATGTAAATATAATACATATATATTTTTTATTGAGATATTTATATTTAATTATTTATTTATTCAATTGTTGAATGATCAAATTAATTAAATACTTAATATCTTATTTCTTATTAAGATAAGATAAGATATTTAACATCATTTAATTGGATAAAATGGCCAATTATGATTGGTTCCATTTGTCATGATTTAATTGATTGGTTATGGATAAACATTGACTTGATTAATTTTTAAGACCACACATTAATTAAACCTTTTCCAACTAATTAAACAAATAAAAAAAATTGTATGGCTATTATAATTTCCCTAGAATCAGTCACTTGAGGGAAAATATATAAGTATTTTTTTTTGTTTTGTTTTTCATTCTATGAACCCTAAAATCAAATACAATAGAGAGAAATAGGAGAAAAGAAGAAAAAGAAGAAAAGCTTACTATTTTGGAAATTTGGTAAGGAATTTCATATTTTTTCCTTCTTGAAAATTGTTTCTATGTTCATAAGCTTCAATATGATTAGCTTAGTTTTTCCTCTACCTTCTCATGGTTGTGTTTTGATGTTTGGGTGCTTGATTTGAAGATGAAAGCATGTATATTGAATTAGTTTGCTTTAAATAGTTTATTAAGCATTCTTTTTGCCATTTTGATGGCTAGTTGCAATTTTAGAGTTTATTAGCCACTCATGTTAGACCTAAAATTGTTCTTGAGGAATTTCATGTTGGTGAGACTCAATTGGTGTTGTAAGAATTGAATTAAAGCTTTGAATTGAATTAATTTGATGTTAATTTGATTAATTTGTGAAATTATAAAATTAGGGTTTCCAACCTTCACCAAAATTGGGGATTTTCATATATGTGATGATTTTTAATGTATATTAGATGCATATTAAATTTTAGAATTTTTGGATTTGATTTTGGCATGTTTTGAACATAAAGGACCAAATTGCAAATTCTTGAAAATTAAGGGACCATTAGGCAATTAGGGAAATTTTGGTTTCTTTGAATTGAAAACTGAATTTTCATGTATTAGACATGAATAAATCATTTTGGAATTGATTTAGAATCAATTAGAATTGTATTTGACAATTTTGGACTAAATGATTAAAATTCATGGTGTGTTTATTTAAGGGTAATGAGAATAGAAGAATGAGAATCATTTCTAACAAGGTTGTTTTATTTCATAAAATTGAATAAAAATGGCAATGGGAATGGAGTGGGGCCCACAAATTGGGAATGAGGAATGAGAATCTCATTCCACCACCTCCATGGGAATGTGATTCTCATTCCCATTATTGATGGGAAATTATAATATTATCCCTAAAATAATTAATTATATTAATTTATAAATAATAAATAAAATGTATTAATAATTAATAATTAATAAAAAATAATATTTACTATTTTAATAAAATAATAAATTAATAAAAAATATACTAATATTTAGTAATTTAATACATTAATAATTAATTAATAAAGTAATACTTAATTAATTCTTAATTTATAAATAATAAATAAAATTAATAATAATTAATAATATTTGATATTTAATATTTTAATAAAATAATAATTTAATAAAAGAATAATTTAATATTTAGTAATTTAATACATTAATAATTAATTAATACTTAAATCATAAATTATAAATAAAAACTATTAATCAATAATTAATAATAAAATAATATTTAATATTTTAATAAAAGAATAATTTAACATTTAGTAATTTAATACATAAAAAATTAATAATAATTAATATATAATTATAACTAAGGGTATTTTTGTAACATTTTAACAATTTATTCCGATTACTGGACAAAGTAAACACATCAATGGTAATATTGCTTCATTCCGATTCCGATTCCTACAGATAAGTAAACAACTTATTCCGATTCCGATTTACCATTCTCATTCCAACTCATTCTGATTCCATTTCATTCCGATTCCATCTCTTTCCGATTACGAGTACGTAAACGTAGAGATGTGCATTAATCGGTTTTAACCGATTAACCGAACCATTCCGACCCATTTTTTTATAACGGTTCGGTTATTATGATTAAATCAGTTTTTACGGTTAAATTTTTTAACTTTTTTGGTTATTCGGTTCGATTCGGTTACGATAATGAGATTCGTATAACCGAACCGACCGATTAACCGAAATATATACATGCTTCAAAACCCTAAATAAGTAAATAACAAAATTTCATAGACCGATTGTTAGATAAATTGTTAAAATCGAAAATTATTAAATTATTGGCTATTAAGAAACCCAAAATTTCATAATATTGGGTTAAATATTGAATTTAAAGAATATGAATTAATATTTGTATTAAATTACTTTGTTGAATGTTGAGTTGATGAATTTATATTTGTTGGACTGGTTAATAACCGAATTAACCAAAACCGATCGAAATATAATGGTTAAATTGGTTAATGGTCATGTGTCATAATATGGTTAAATCGGTTACACATTTACTTAACCGAAAAATTTCGGTTCGGTTAAGAAATCAAGGATTAACTGACCGAACCGACCGATACACACCCATACGTAAACGCACCATCAAAGTTTTGGGGCAAAACAGTAATTTCTGAAAAATCTGATTTTTGGGTAAAAATTTCAGTTTTTGAATATTGAGTAATTAAATAATACCCAAGAAAAATAATTGAAATCAGAAAATTTTGATTTTCCGCGATCCGATGCGTTTACCCGAAATACCGCCCTAAAACCCAACATGGGGAAAGCTTATAAAGGCTGACTTCTAAGATACCATGACTATTATGATGAGTTGGACTTGGCCCAAGAATAAATCCATTCAAGAACCCAAGTTCAAGCAAAGTGCCCAGACTCCATTGACAATGATCAAAGAATTCGTGGCCATTAATGAAAACTGTGGAATGATATCTATGATATCCACAGTGAACAATTGCAGAATTATTTTTATATTGTATCAAGCCATCTGTTTTTCCATTCCAAATGGTTCGAAGAATAAAGCACCACCTTATAAAGTTAGTAGGAACCCGATTCACTATATCCATTGCAATCTCTCTAGGAAACACATCAGATGGAGTTGTATATAGGCAATTGTAAATATCCATCCAAAGATCTTGAACTTATTTGCAATCTATGACTGCTCGATCAATGACTGGCCATTTGCAAAGTTTTTGATATACCACTGTAGGCACTGCATTTTTGCATGTAAGTCCCGATGATGAGCCTCATGCGGAGGCACTACTTTTAAGTCGCGGGAGTCGCGGGGAACGGACGTCGGAAGGGAAAAGTCAAGAATTGACATCTTGTTGAATTTAATTCGCTTGTTTAGCTTCAGGTTTGCTCGTTGGACCTCAGTTTCAAAATTATCCTTGGCCCAAAACCCCCGCAACCCACACTAAGCCAAACCTAAAACACAACAAACACAAATAAACCTTATTCTCTCTCTTATCTCTTCCTTGCTCACTCTCGGCCAACACATAAATTAAACACTCACACGCCCTTCACACATTGACACACCATTCATGAGATCCAAGATACAGGCCACTGAAACCCTAAAGCCTTCACACCATTCACTCTCCACTAAGCCTTCAAACTGCCTCCTCACGATGCTACCCCTTTACTCACACCACCTTCACACATAGCCTTCACGTAAAACACCTCCCATGCAAAGCCATGCAACAAACTCCACTCACTTACCCCTCCACCAATTATTCAAACAACTAAATTACCCATCCACCAAGCATACCCCACGCCCTTGACCTCCAATTTACCTTACCTCCCATTTTCAACAAAGTTTTTCAAGCCATTAATGACCTCCCCCCTCCAAGTCAAGAGAAACAACACATCACCCCCCCATTTTCAACAAAGTAGCCACCCAATTAATAACCCTCATCAATGATAGCCTACCTAATAAATGCACCACCATTTGCCTATATAAATAACCCCTAGCTCCCTTGAAACCCCTAGCACATACAATACAAGACACTTCTCTCCCTTAGCTTCATCTCACGCCCAAACTGCTTTCATCCACTGCCTCACATTGCCTTCAATTCACGCCACTCCCCCTTTATTCAGCAGCCATTCTAGCACCCTCTTTAGTTCATGCATAAACCCCCCACTGCAGCTCATTCACAAAAAAAAAACTACACTCAAACTCTCATTTGATTACCGTGAAACAATGCCCAAATACACCTCCCAAAGTACCAAAACTGCAACCCCTTCACTCTCTTTAGTCCCACATCGCCTAAGAAACTAGGCTCCTTTGTTCACGCCCAAAACACCAAACACCCCCTCACTCCCTTTAGTCCCACATCACCCAAGAAACCCTTCACCCTTCAGCAGCGCACATCTCACTCACAAACCACTCAACACCCTCACGCACAAAGCCACCACAATTCAACAACACGTCACTGCCCAACTTCACACCACAACTTACTTCACGCAACTGCCCTCTTCAAGCACTATCCACAGAACCCTCAGCCCACGTCCCCCACTCAATTCAACACGTCCTCATCCCCCTCACATTCTGCCCTCAATTCACGCAAACAGACCCATCCACAAAACTGCCTCGGTCCAAGCCACAAATAGCCCTGCACCATCTCAGTTCATGACCGCAAATTACCCATAAAATAGTCCACCTAAACTGCTTTAAACCACCACAAATCTGCCCAGCAAGCCCACCGACCAAACTGACACACACAAACAGCCATTAACGTGAGCAGTCCAAAAAGCCGAGAACAACAAAGCAACCAGTCACGCAGAAACAAGCCAAAAATAGCCGACACAAACCACATACCCTTAGCCGAGAATAACTCCAAACCGACACCAAAACTGAGCCTAAAATCGTGAATAAATTACCCGCAAAACTGCCCCTGCAATTACCATAAAAATGCACTAGAAACTGCCCCATAAAACCCGCAAACCACAAACCAAAATAGCCCCGCATTACCGTAAAACAGTAAGCCTATACCACAACCAAAAACTGCAGCGAAACAGAGTAAAAACAACGGCCCAAACAACGAGCGAAATCCGCGAGTGAAGACAGATAAAATAGCAAAAACAGCGAACCTGAGAAAACAGCGGGAACAGCGAACCAGTGAAAATAGTAGAAACAGCGGACCAGTAAAAACAGCCGAAATGATAACTCTTCCGACACCGTGAAACTCACTCCCGAGAAGCGACTTAAAAGGTAAGACCTGAGGGCACCCTTCATTATATTTTATTTTGTTGTCTCGGACACGGCTTGCTTGGTTGACGTGGAATGCGTTCAATCGGGTATGCGAGGTCCAACATTAAGAACGGCCAAATTCCTTGGTCACATGTTTGTTCCGCATGTATTAATTTAAGTATTCATGAGTTACGTTTACCGCTTTCCTGACTTATCTTTGAAGCATGCAAACTTAGATATAGGTCGTATAGGGATTTAGATGTAGATTACTTTTGTAAATGTATGTTGTGTAGACTTGGTTAAAATTGCACAGATCCGTTCATTACAAATGACATAAGTAAGGGACCATTCCGAACCCAACGGTTTGAGGTCTTCCCTTGCGAGGGGTGAGTGCGGCCTTAAATCATTTTCCCGGTTCACAGCGGGTGGCGACTCCTTTATTCTCCGGTTTAATCCCCCGCGGGCTACTCTGTACTCCCGACCGGGCCGTGAGCCTGGGACAGCGTCACCGATTTCTATGTCCTACAACCACTTTAGCTCTGGTAGCCTTTGGGTAGGGGCTAGGATTAACAGAGGAAGATGTCATGGAAGAAATTTATTGATTCATTCACTAAGAATTCAAGCGTCTCTTTATAGAGAAAGTTATCAATATTTTCTTCATGAAAACACTTCCACAATATTCCTGCTTGATTTGAAAGGATAACAAGTTTGCAGTGATAAGATGTAAAACAAATGGGTTAGGGCCTGCACAATCTTCTTTTCAGCACCAGAAATCTCTAAGATGTATTTTTGCGTGATCTATCTCAAGTCTTTTTCTAATGGTTGCCTTTTGAGGCTAACAGCTAACTCGCTTACTGCACATTTATATTTTTCCAATTATTGATATCTCATAAACTTTAGATGACAGATGATTGACACCAGCAGTTCACATCGAGACCACTTATGATGATTCGCTTAACTACTAATTATAATTGTACATATTGGTTACTTATGAATCTAACATTCCATATTAGCTTGTCAGATATTGACTCCCATCTAACTGCATTTCTGTTCGAAACTACGAAAATTACTTCTTCCAACAATACTCAAAATTCATTTCTACAATAGGTCATGTTTTCCTTAAGTCCCAATACACTCACTTTTGATTTGGTATTACTATTTTACTAACTCTTTTATACCGATATCATGGATTCTCTTTGTAATTCGATTTCCATATATCTTGAGAATTACTTTCTTTATCTTCTTTCATCTCTTTTTTGAACTTTATCCACTTTAAGGCCATGTTTCTCATAATTTATGATATTATTACTTTAAACTTAACCTTGTCTATATCGAATTCAACCTTTTCATTCCTTACAGAATATAATCATCTTACAATTCTGATCTAGATTCTCTTAGATTTCCTGGTTCAACTATTTGGTTATCTTGTGATCCGCCTATCGTTTAAGGTACACTCTTTTACTTGTTCAATTCCTTGTTGGTATCAAAGTTGAGGGGTATCTATATACCTTCCATAAGGATCCGAGAATGCACAATGCTATTATTACTCAAGTTTGAATGATAATCTAGTTAATTTACTACACACTGGCAATAGTAAAGACACTAAGAAAAAGATTTATCATTTACCCTGTTGGGGTCTACATCAGCTTCTTTACAATTATTTCTAGTTATATATTGGGAAAGGCTGGGACAAGCATTTTACGTCCCAACAGATATCGTCATCCTTGTCCTAATATGGTATTCTATACTATGGTAGTGTCTATTGCTCACAAAAGACAAGTGTGAAACGAACTCCGTCAAACAATTCTCTTAGACCCAATCTAAATCAGATTTCTTAACGAAGATATCTAATCAATTTTCTTGGACTTGGCCCAAGAATAAATCCATTTAAGAACCCAAGTTCAAGCAAAGTGCCCAGACTCCATTGACAATGATCAAGATTTCTTAACGAAGATATCTAATCAGATTTCTTGGACTTGGCCCAAGAATAAATCCATTCAAGAACCCAAGTTCAAGCAAAGTGCCCAGACTCCATTGACAATGATCAAATAATTCGTGGCTATTAATGAAAACTGTGGAATGATAGCTATGATATCCACAGTGAACAATTGCAGAATTATTTTTATATTGTATCAAGCCATCTGTTTTTCCATTCCAAATGGTTCGAAGAATAAAGCACCACCTCATAAAGTTAGTAGGAACCTGATTCACTATATCCATTGCAATCTCTCTAGGCAACACAACAAATGGATTTGTATATAGGCAATTGTAAATATCCCTCCAAAGATCTTGAACTTATTTGCAATCTATGACTGCTCGATCAATGACTGGCCATTTGCAAAGTTTTTGATATACCACTTTAGCTCTGGTAGCCTTTGGGTAGGGGCTAGGATTAATAGAGGAAGATGTCATGGAAGAAATTTCTTGATTCATTCACTAAGAATTCATGCGTCTCTTTATAGAGAAAGGTATCAATATTTTCTTCATAAAAACACTTCCACAATATTCCTGCTTGATTTGAAAGGGTAACAAGTTTGCAGTGATAAGATGTAAAGCAAAGGGGTTAGGGCATGCACAATCTTCTTTTCAGCACTAGAAATCTCTAAAGGAGATGTATTTTTGCGTGATCTATCTCAAGTCTCTTTCTAATGGTTGCCCTTTGAGGCTAACAGCTAACTCGCCTACTGCACATTTGTATTTTTCCAATTATTGATATCTCATAAACTTTAGATGACAGATGATTGACACCAGCAGTTCACATCGAGACCACTTGTGGTAATTCGCTTACCTACAAATTATAATTGTACATATTGGTTACTTATGAATCTAACATTCCATATTAGCTTGTCAGATATTGACTCCCATCTAACTGCATTTCTGTTCGAAACTACGAAAATTACTTCTTCCAACAATACTCAAAATTCATTTCTACAATAGGTCATGTTTTCCTTAAGTCCCAATACACTCACTTTTGATTTGGTATTACTATTTTACTAACTCTTTTATACCAATATCATGGAATCTCTTTGTAATTCGATTTCCATATATCTTGAGAATTACTTTCTTTATCTTCTTTAATCTCTTTTTTGAACTTTTACCCACTTTAAGGCCATGTTTCTCATAATTTATGAGATTATTACTTTAAACTTAACCTTGTCTATATCGAATTCAACCTTTTCATTCCTTACAAAATATAATCATCTTACAATTCTGATCTAGATTCTCTTAGATTTCCTGGTTCAACTATTCGGTTATCTTGTGATCCGCCTATCGTTTAAGGTACACTCTTTTACTTGTTCACTTCCTTGTTGGTATCAAAGTTGGGGGGTATCTATATACCTTCCATAAAGATGCGAGAATGCACAATGCTATTATTACCCAAGTTTGAATGATAATCTAGTTAATTTACTACACACTGGCAATAATAAATACACTAAGAAAAAGATTTATCATTTACTCTGCTGAGGTCTACATCAGCTTCTTTACAATTATTTCTAGTTATATATTGGGAAAGGCTGGGACAAGCATTTTACGTCCCAACAGATATCATCATCCTTGTCCTAATCTGGTATTCTATACACTGATAGTGTCTATTGCTCACATAAGATAAATCTGAAACGAACTTCGTCAAACAGTTCTCTTATCAGAATCATCGAACACACTGCTTAAGTTATGGATTTTAAACTCAGCAGTGTCTCTCACTACTTTACGTAATACCGTAATCCCCAACGAATAACGGGAATTCAATAATTAAATTGAATTCTATAGTGAGAGTAGGATCCCATGAATATATTTTGACTCATAGCTTTGTCATGATCTCGCCTACGTATATTCATTAGGTAGACAACTCTTTGTCAATCACTCACCAGTGACTCATGGTTTTGGTCCTGACCGTTACTCGCTGTGACATCTTTGGCACATTCACAGGGAGACGTATCAAGGCTACACTTGTCAATGACAAATTCAAGCTACCGATGTAGTCCTGACAGCTTTGACACGTTCAGGATTTCCACTTTCACTTGAATTTGTCCAGTATCAATATACAACCGGTATGGATAATAATCCTATAACCTACACCCTCACAGCTTTGGCACGATCTCGGATGCAGTTATAGAAAGATCCCCATAAACCGTACTGACAAGACGGACCAAGAAACATGTATCTAATACACGTTACTTCACAACCATATTTAAAAGCAGGGATTTTCCTATGGAAGTTTTAATCTACATCAAATGCAGAATTTTAATCTAAATCATTTTCTAAACAAATCAATTCTACCTATAGAAAATATAACTTAATTTAACGATTAAATTTCCGTTATATTTTTCGTTAGCGTGGAATCGAAAAGTCAAGAAACATATATAGATTCTAAGCATGTGCGAACATTAAAATTGGATTATATATCATCTATCAAGCATGGATAATGTAATGGATGAAGCATCATACCCGCTCTGATACCAT
>SKCR01000431.1:0-28718 GCA_019454045.1 Zanthoxylum bungeanum | reverse complement strand
ACTCCTGGTAGGCTGGACATGATCGCTTCTTTAAATTCCTTCATTTCCCTTCTCATAGCGATGGCAACTTGCTGAGCTTGGTTGATGGGAGAATTTGGCAGGTCCCTCTGGTCCTCATCATTTGATGGAATGTTATATATTGTTTCGTTAAATGCTCCCAAGAGATTAGCTGGAGTGATACGGTTATTGGGCTGATCTGAGATATCATGATGCTGAGATGGTGATGGAACTAATTCCAACTGTTTCTGAAGGTTCATGTTGGAATTACGTATGGTTAGATTTTCCTCTTCCAAAGCTTTCAATCTTTCCTGTAGCATGGCCAGTTGTGATGCCACTGGATCGCGTGTCTGTTCATTGCTTGAAGCCATGAGTGACTAAGTTGTGAGTGTTGGTAGAATATAAAATCTTCGTCTGCAAATTATCGCTAGGGCCCCACGGTGGGCGCCAAATTGTGGATGCTGGAATTCGGCCGAGGTCCACAATCAGAATTTGTAAATTGGGGCAATAGCGATCCTGCAAAACAAAGAAGAATGAATGGGAGTAGACTGACCACCGGTGTGGTAGGTACCGGGGACACTCCGACGCCCAAGTCAGTAGTATGAAATGATCAGTAAATATGTAAAAAAAGTGAAGTTGAGGTTTATTATTGCCTCAACTTTGTTTGGATGGCCGTGAGGGCGATGAAAAATACTTTTAGAAAATGGGAAATAGAACCAGTATCTGAATAAAATGTATCAGACTTGGATGAAAGAAATGAAGCTCTGCCCTTATTTCTCGAATTTCATTCCTATTTATAAATGAAAATTATCATCATTGGCAGCTGGCGTAAGTCCCACCACGTGCCTTATGCATTTGATAGAAAATCTGAGCAGGTGAGAATAAGTTTTGTTTCGGGCAAAGTAGGAGAAGAGTAGTTGATATAATTAGGGGGTTTTGTATTGAAGCTTATGACTTAGTTGTAATATAATAATACAGAAATCTTTTGGGCCTAGTCTTTATTTTCGGGTTTTGTATACTATATGGGCTTTAAGGTAAAAGACGGTTTTATCCTTGGCCCAATTTTGGTCCAAACAATCGATGTCAGGCAATAATCCCAGAAGAGATCAGGATAAAGACACATCGGGTTCGGTATTTTGACCTGGTTGAGGAAACAATAAAGAGATTGACACTCAAAGTGGCCACATATCAGTAAAGGATGTCTCGCTTCTACAATAAAAGAGTCTGGGTACGAACCTTTCATCCTGAGGACTTGGTTTTAAGGTGGGTCACTATGAATATGAAGAAGCCCAAAGAAAGCTCCCTGGAAGCAAAAGAGGAATGACCTTACAATATGGCAGAGGTCATCAGGTCAGGTTTCTATAACCTAGGCCAATTGGATGGCGCCCAGCTCAAGTAGCCCTGGAACGTAGAGATGTTGTGGAGGTATTATCAATAGAGCTTATCTTAGAATGACCCTCAAAGAGTTGTAAGAAAGAGTAGTAGTTCCCTAAGAATATAAATAAAACTTTCCCTTTATAATAAAGACTTGTACATATACATGCTTGTTCGTTATTTGAATAGGAAAAACTTATTTAATATTTTGGGGAAATACTCGTGATCGGAATCAGCAAGAGGCGCAAGAAAAATATAAGGAAAGCGTGCACCCGTGTGGCACACCAACCCCGGTGACATTATCAAAAGCCCCGAGCAGTAAAATTAATACCCAATGGCTTGCACATTTGAGGATAAATCATGAAGACTTGTGTGGCGTTTGGTACCTCGGCAAGAGGGTCGGCGTGGCGCTTAGTGCCCCAAGGTAATCATAGCACGTACGGATTGAAGACAACATTGAGGTACTACAGTAGTCTCGGGTTTGCATAGTATGGGGAGGGATAATTCCCCAATGGCATTTGCTGCCCATGGGAGTTGGAGGTACATAGCACGGGAAAGGCCCACAGGCCTCTATAGCATTTGTAGCCTCCGAATCTGCCTAGCATGGGGAGGGGGAATGCCCCATGTCGCTGGTCATCCCTTCTCGGATCCGTATGAGCATAACGCGAAAAGACTAGAGGGTCTCTGTAACAATTGCAGGTTAAAAGCATGCCTATGATGAAGAGGAGAATGCCCTCATGGAGTTGGTCATCTATGATCCGTAGCTCGATTCGCTAAGATATTTAGACTGTAAGATTCAAAATTATTGTTTTGGGTAACATGGGACAAATCTCTAATGCTTTGATGTTTTTGGGTTGGTACGGAGTATATGATATGTCACCCTAGTTACCTTATCGCTTTGTTTTGTTTTGTTTTTGTGCAACATGGTATGAGACATTATTACCAATGTTTTTGGGGAATGACCCGAGGTTGAAAATTTTCCCTCATTGGTCTTTCGGTTTATGTTGGCTCAAGGTTGACACTGAGGCCCTATTATTTTATAAATGACACAATGAGAGATCATTCCATTGTTCCAGATTTATTGAATGGCTCGAGGATGGGTACGTCCCACTGAGGCCTTATTATTGTGTGAATGTCATGATGAGAGATAATTCATTTGTGGCCAGATTTATTGAATGTCTCGGGATTGGATACTTCCCACCGAGGCCCTATTATTATATGAATGGCACAAAGAGTGATCATTGAATGGCTCAGAGTTGGGTACGTCACACTGAGGCCCTATTATTATGGGAATGACACAAGAAGATATCATTCTCTTATAACCAATTTTATTGAATGATTTGGGGTTGGTATGTCTCACTGAGTCCTTTTATTACGTGAATGATACAAGGAGGGATCATTCCTTTGTGGCCAAGTTTATTAAGTGGCTCAGGTTTGGGCACGTCCCACCGAGGCCCTATTATTATGTGAATGGCACAATGAGGGATCATTCCCTTATGGCCATATTTATTAAATGGTTCGGAGTATGGTACGTCTCACTGAGGCCCTATTATTGTGTGAATAGTATAATGAGAGATCATTCCCTTGTGGCCAGGTTTAATGAATGGCTCGATGTTAGGTATGTCCCACTGAGGCTTTATTATTGTGTGAATGGCACAATGAAGGATCATTCTATTTTGGCCAAATGATTATATTGGCTCAGGTTGGATTCGTTCCCCAGAGACCTTATTATTATTATGAATGGCATGGGATTGAAGTTTCTCCCCCATAGCCTTACTGAAATAAACATCAAGAGGTTCGAACTCCCTCGGGCTAGTGAAAGAGAATGGCATAGGGTTAGAGTGTCTCCCCCTTGGCCTTACTGGAACGACATCAAAGGTCATGTCCTTTCGAGGCCATCTTATTTGGAAAGGAATGGGGTTAGAATTTCTCCCCGATGGCATTGATGTGCTGAAATAATATTAAAGGTCAACTTCTGATGGGTTAATGGAAGAAAATGGCATGAAGTCAGAATTTCTTCCCTATGGCCCTACTGGGATGAGCAGCAGTAAGAGATCTGGGATCCTTCGGGGTCATCATATTAGACGATACGGGTATAGATATGGTTATCATCGGTTCACCTCTTTGAGAAGTTCATCGGTTGGAGCACCGAGAAGACCATTTTCAGATCAGCTTTAAGGAACCCACTAAGGACATGACTATAATAACCCTTGGGGGAATTCTTTTATTAAACTTTTTCAAAGTGTTGAAAAATAACACGAGGCATTGGGTTTAGATGATTAGCCTCAACATGTCATTCTATTAGTGGAGATCGATAGATTATTGGTCTAGTCGGGATAAGTTTTCCAAAATGGTCAGCCAATTGGTGTGCTCAGGCAGCAGTATTTGGATCAGTTAGGAGATTATATCGGTTGTATTACCGATTTGTTATTAATATTGTATTTACAAGTTCAAAATTTTACTAAGTGATGAAAAGAGAAAAAATTGCCCTAGATCGGGTCTTTGCTTAATTTGTGCTTCAGTGTGGGAAAATGAGACACAAAGTAAAAAAAATTCACCTTTTCATTTATCAGTTATATTTTTATCCTCCTTGGGATTTTCAACGATGGGGTGGTAATTACATTAGAAGGGCCGTGAATATTTTCGGCCGCCATAGTGGTCGAGATTGAAAGAGGAGCATCAGCAACAAGAGTATATAAAGAAACAGCAGGGTCGGCAGAAGCAGAGGCAGAAGCTACAACAGTTGAAGGATCGGGGACATCAGTAGCAGAATGGGGCAATGAGGCCGAGGGAGATGGATCAGAAACCGCTTCGGTCTCTTTATGAGGCCCAACCCCATAGGCGTTTTCAAAAGAGATTTCTCCATTTGAAACCTTTAGAACCTGATGAAGCACACTCAGATCCAGATCGGGGTAGGTCTCGGCGATGAGCTCTAGAGATTGCTCTAGCCCTTTAACGAGGGTATTATTCTTGGCCTCCACAATATTGTCAATAAGGTGGGCATGTATTTTGTCTAGCTCCTACTTGGTCTTCGACAACTCGTTATTTGCAAAAGGGTTTTGGAGTGTAGAAGACTACCATATGGAGATGGAAATTTCCATGATACGTGCTAATGTAGAGGAAGACCGAGAGGCCATAATGGCATGATTTCTGAGTGGCCTATACCTAATATCATCACTGAGGTTAGAAGTTTCTATAGTCTAGCTAGTTTCTATAGGAGATTTGTAAAAAACTTTAGCACCATTGAAGCACCACTCACTGAAGTCATAAAGAAAAATATGGGTTTTCATTGGGGGAGGAACAAGAGAGTGCATTTACACTTCTTAAAGAGCGTTTATGTTCTACGCATGTTTTAGCCTTACCTAATTTTAACCAAACTTTCGAGATTGAGTGTGATGCTTCAGGTGTTGGCATTGGAGCAGTTCTTATGCAAGATCGACGTCTGATAGCTTTCTTCAGTGATAAGCTAAATGGCGAGGTGCTGCGATACCCTACTACAACAAAGAGTTTTATGCCCTAGTTAGAGCTCTGGAGACTTGGCATCATTATCAATGGCAAAAAGAGTTTGTGATTCACCTGACCATGAATCCTTGTGGCACATCAAAGGCCAAGGAAAGCTTAACAAAAGGCATGCCAAAAGGATGGAATTCGTGGAGACCTTCCCATATGTCATTCGATAAAAGTAAGATAAGGAGAATGTGGTTGTTGACGTATTGTCACACATATATGCTTTACTTACGTCCTTGAGTTCTAAATTTCTTAGTTTTGAATTTATAAAGGAATTATGATCATGACTTTGTTGAGATTTACAATTAATGTGAAAAAGACGCATGTGATAAATTTTACCGACAATGTGACTTTTTATTTAAAGAGAATAAATTATGAGTGCCTAGTTGTTCCATGCGTGAGTTGTTGATGTGTGAAGCACATAGTGGGGGCGAATCATTTTGGTGTTAAGAAAATATTGGATATCTTGTATGAGCATTTTTATTGGCATGAAATGAAGAAGCATGTCATGCGTATTTGTAATGGGTGCATTACTTGTAGGAAGGCAAAATATTGAATAATTTTAATTATACAAATTAATTAATAAATAATATTTTTAAATTATCATAGAAATCAAAAGTATAAACTTCCATTATTTCGGAAGTATAAATAAAATACGAATTTTATAACTCATAAGTCATGCATACAAATATAGAAACTTCAAGTAATTTGATTACCATAAAGTTTTTTTAAAGGAAAATAATTATTGGATAATTATTTATAAATAATTGTATTAGATTATAATTATAAAAAAAAAAAACTTTAAAATAACTATATTGATAATTATAAAAATTTATCTAACATTTTGTTATAAAAGTATTTTAAAACGAACAAATACTTAAAATTGGGTGCAGTTTTCGAAAACCATAATTAGATAAGGTTGGTCGAAAATTTCAGTTAAAAAATGAAGGCAATTTCGGCAACCTCAATTTGATTAGGGTTAGCAGAAACTAAGGAAAATGGTTTTCATCTTTTTTACATACAATTTACTTGGTGGCTCCCAAAAAGAAAAATACAAACTAGATATTTTACCGTAGTGCAATTTTGTAATATATGATTTCTTCTTCATCAAATAATCACAACACAAATTGCATTAACTTTTGATGGATTCTAATATTGGTTCTTTGGTGAAAGGCCCAAACAATTTTTTCTTGGTGTAGGGTTATAATAAAGAAAATCAAATACCAACGAGCGCTTGGTTGAGTGGTAGCTGGCTCAATCCTAGGAGGCTCGATTGGGTATGCTCCCCAGTTCGAGTCTCGCTAGAGTCACCATCGTTGGGAGGACCTTATCGTACAGCTCTAGGTTCGAATTCGGATTAGTCAGGCCCAACGTGGCATTGGATACCGGGTGGTTCACCAAAAAAAAAAAAAAAAAAGAATATCAAATGGCCTTCTTCTTCTTCTTCAAGATTATTCAACAATAGAAAAGGGTATGCTATGCTTAAATTAAAAAGATCATGTCAATTTCCGCTGCGTATGGAATATTATTTTTCTATAGTCTCACAAAGTATACCCTATTCAAACTATATAGATCATATTTTTCGTGGATAATATTTTATTGAATTATTAATTATTTATTTATTTTTGAATATATAAACATGGGATAATATAAATCGTAATTTTAAACTATATAGATCATATTTATCTGATTTTGTTCATTAATCCATCCAAGAATGTAAATTTTTAGAGGTGAACCGGTGAATAAAATTAGAGGAATGAAGTATTTTTAATAACAACTTAAGGATTGATAATATCTTTTTTTTTTTTTTTTAAATTAAGAGTTAAAAAAAAAAAAAAAAAATGAAAGGAAATACAGTTTGGAACGGTTTTTTTTGGCGGTACGGCCAGAAGTAACAAAACAAGTTTGTGTTTCTGCGGAATCTGGTCTGGTGGTGAACACTACAGTTCACAGTTGTCCAAAAAAAAAAAACAGGAAAAAAAAAATAAAAAACAAAAAAAAAAAAGAAGAAGCAGAAAAGAGAAAAAAGGAAGGGGCAACACAAACACTCTCTCATCCAACGACTGTGCGGAGTTTGGACAATAACTGTAAGCGTGCCGAGGACACAACACCACCATAAAAACTGTCGGCTCTTATATTGCATTTATATACACAGTCCGTCGTCGTTTTGGCATCATTATGCATTCTTCGACTTAACGAAACCCTAGTTTCAGGTACCTTCTCTTTCTTTTGGAGCTAATGTGTATTTTTATTTTGCTGCCCAATTTAATTTATGGATCCGATTCTACTTGTAATTATGTTATTTTTCTCTCGATTTTTCACTTTTTTTTCTAGGAATTCCTAATTCTCATTTCTTGATTTTTAACTTGTCTTTTCGTTTGCATTTTATGTGTGTCAATGCTAGCCATGAACTTCCTAAACATCAAGCCTTTTTTAAAAAAAATATTCATATTTCAATTATTTTTCTAATTTATGTATGATAGTTGAAGTATTAATTGATTCTGTGTATTATTTACTTATTTGCAGTTTATGTGATGAAAAATTGAAATAGAATTGTCGCATTTGAAGTTTTAGATTTTGATGTTATTTTTGTACACTGCTTCTAGTTTGGCCAAGATGGAAATTTTTTTGCTTTACTGTTTTGTGTTTCTTGCAGGCTATCTCTTGCTTGATTTAAATTTTGAGTTGTTGTGTCAGCAGGTTGATTTTTATGAATAAAGATCTGTGAATGTTATATTGCTTTTGAATTTTGTAGATGGATCATCCGCGGTCAAGCTCTGGGAATGGCGATGATAATGTTGGGATTCCAGATGACTTGAGATGCAAGAGGTCGGATGGGAAACAGTGGAGATGCACTGCGATGTCTATGCCAGATAAAACAGTATGCGAAAAGCATTACATTCAGGCAAAGAGGAGGGCTGCTAATTCTGCCTTAAGGGCTAGTCTAAAGAAGGCCAAAAGGAAATCTTTGGGTGAAAGTGATAAATACTCGGAGAGTAAGAGTGATGATTATGACATGCCAGTTGTGAATACCAAGAGTAGTGACTATCCTTCAGTCTCAGGGAAGAAATACATGGAGAAGGTGTCAAATAGTCATTTTCGCTATTCACCTGAAACACCACCTATGAGGGGTACGTCAGCACGTAATTCTATGAAAGCAAATGATAATTCACAAAGAGATGTTGCAGAATATGAAGAGAATTTGAGGTCTTATAAGACACCACCTCATTCTGCCATGGAGTCGTCCCGAAACAGACCACAAAGGAGCTTTGATCCCAGTGTTACAACGGTGAGTTTAATTGAAATGCTTTTTAGCAGCACATGTCAATATTGTTGGTGTTGTCAATTGTCATTGTTATAGGTGTTACAATATTGATACACAGATTGTTAGACATTTATATGTTAATATATGCACTAAAAATTAATTGGAGGAAAAACAATAAACACTGCAATAGGAGTCATAGTGTTGGGATAAACATAATGATTCTTAGGACCAATACAGCAGATCTCCTTGGTGTTCATTGTTCTGTTCAGTTATCTCTCTCCCTCATTTGGAGATGTGAAAGATACTTTGCAGGAGTATTCTGATGGAAGCATGAATTCTTCTGAAGACACGGGTGGCCAAACTTGCCATCAGTGCAGGAGGAATGATAGGGAGAGAGTTATTTGGTGCCTCAAATGTGACAAGAGAGGATATTGTGATAGCTGCATTTCAACATGGTGAGGTTTGAATTTTATTCAGCCATTCGTCTATTTCAAATTTACAAGCTTTTTAAGTATTGATGCTTCACTTCTCAGGTACTTAGACATCCCATTGGAAGAACTTGAGAAGGTCTGTCCTGCATGTCGTGGTTCTTGTAATTGTAAGGCATGCTTGCGTGCAGATAATATGATAAAGGTACTTCATTCCTAAATTTAACGGATCTTTAGTTTCATGTCTTTTCATTGCAAATACCAATTTTGTGTCATATGATTGAGATTGAAGGATTTATATCTTTTGTTTGAGGTGCAGGCAAGGATACGGGAAATACCTCCTCTAGAGAAGTTGCAATATCTCTACAGCCTGTTATCTGCTGTGCTTCCTGTAGTTAAGCAGATCCATCAGATACAGTGCTCTGAAGTAGAACTGGAGAAAAGGCGTCGTGGCAAGAAGTTTTTGATTTTCTTGATGAACTTTTAAAGTTTTCTATACAGTATATGGCATTTCCATCATGTGACTAGTTTTGCAATTATTTTTGCAGGCAATGAAATTGATCTTGTCAGGGCAAAATTGAGTGCAGATGAGCAGATGTGCTGGTATCACCTTGAAATTTTGAAAGTTATTTTCATAGAATGCCATTGGATTTATATTCCATTATAGTCTTGGTGTGTGGGTAATGTAATATTATAGGCTCCATTAGCGGAGCCGGAGCTTGATCTAATTTGTCATTATGGTCTGTTGCTTAGATCATTAGATGTCTTGTCTTTTTCATGGGGTTTATTTCTTGGAGATTTTAAAAAGGCCATATGCATAAGCATGCGTGGCTCTTGTTTTAATTTTGAATGAGAATCTTCACGGTTGTTCATCATAAATTGCTTTCTTGCAGTAACTTCTGCAGGGTACCGATCATTGATTATCATCGACATTGTGCAAACTGCATGTATGATCTATGCATTAGTTGCTGTCAAGATCTTCGAGAAGCATCCACAAGTGTTGGTAAAGAAGATTTGTCGGAAAATCATGCTGGGGGGAGAAGTCAAGACACCAGAAATGCGTCAGAGCAAGTTAAAACATCCAAACTAAGATTAAATTTATCAGAAAAGTTTGCTGGCTGGAAAGCAAACAGTGATGGCAGTATTCCATGTCCTCCCACGGAGTATGGTGGTTGCAGTTATAGATCACTGAACTTAAGCCGAATTTTTAAAATGAATTGGGTTGCAAACTGGTGAAAAATGTGGAGGAAATGGTTAGCAGTTGTACGGTTAGTGATGCTGAAACTCCACTAAATACTGGATCATATAATCGTAGCCTTTGCCAATATGCTCACAGAGAGGATGAAGATGGAAATGTCTTGTACTGCCCATCATCTCAAGATACTAGAAGTGAAGGGATTGGCAACTTTAAAAAGCAGTGGGTCAAGGGTGAACCTGTTATAGTTAAGCAGGTATGTGACAGCTCATCCATGTCTATCTGGGACCCAAAGGATATATGGAGAGGGATTCGGGAGACAGCAGATGAGAAGACAAAAGATGAGAACCGAATTGTGAAGGCCGTAGATTGCATACACTGGTCTGAGGTGCTCTTTCATTGCTGTTGCGTATATTTGTGTTATGGGTTCTTCTGTCATCCTGATATCCCCAAAAAAAATTCATGATATGTTATTTGCCACTAATATCTTGTATTGGTATAACACGATGGCAGGTAGATATTGAACTTGGTGAATTCATAAAAGGATACTCGGAGGGACGTGTTCGTGAAGATGGTTGTCCAGAAATGTTGAAGTTGAAAGATTGGCCTTCTCCTAGTGCTTCTGAAGAGTTTCTGTTGTACCATAAACCTGAATTTATCAGTAAAATGCCTTTACTTGAGTATATCCACTCACGGTTGGGCTTTCTAAATGTTGCTGCAAAACTACCTCAATATTCCTTGCAGAATGATGTTGGACCTAAGATTTACATGTCTTACGGAACTTATGATGAACTTGGTAGGGTGATTCGGTTACCAACATTCACTTCAATATGCGGGACATGGTAGGTTATGTTTTCTGCTTTCTTTTTGACCTCTGATTTAGTTGACTATTAAGAGCTATTATCTCTTAAATCATCATTGTAATTTATATGTATTTTATGACTTCTAAATCTATAATAATTTTCTCGACTGAAGATGAAATGCATCTTAATCTACCAATACCATATATTGCATGTTATTGAAACTTCTATGAACTAAATTGACTTGAGATTGATGTTGATGGTGTTTTTCGGGCACTATGTTATTTAAACAACACGACGGGTAAAAGAGGTAACTCCATTGATCGAGACCGTTAAAGCCGACCCGACAACTTGACGGTAAGAGGCCGAGCACTTTATACTAAATGGCCGAGCACTTGAGATCGGATGACCGAGCATTATCAGATCGACAGCAGCATTCTCATTCAAATGGCTATCATGACCGACCTCATGAAGACCGAGCACATGACGAGGCGTGCTCAGGAAGATAAAGCATCCTATTCTTATGGGGTAAGGATAAGTTGTCCTACTTTAATAGGGTAAAGTAATAACTTAATATCCTAATAGGATAAAGGAAGTAAATGTAGTTTTGATTAGGAATCCTTATGGGAAAAGGGATAGTTTTGACTAGGAATCCTGATAGGAAAAGGAGACCATCTCCAATTGGGAATTCTTGTACAAATAGGAATCTGGTTTCTTCACCATTATAAATAGGAGGGTAGAGTGAGTGTAGAAGGACAAGTGGAAGACATCTGAAAATCATCACAAGAGTGAGGGATTAGAATCATCAAGTTCCGATTTGTAAAAGCAAAGAAGAGACCCGATGAGTGTATTTGAGTAATAAAAAGTACCACCCTGTTCTTGTCCGTGGACGTAGGTCGGATCCCAAAATCCACCGAACCACGTTAAATCTCTTTGTCGATTGGTGTGTTTTCCCGTCTCCCGCTAAATTTGCTTTTGGTCCCCCATAACCAAACAAATTCACCGTTGAAGGAGGATTACCTCGGAGGTGATATTCCCATATTACCCCGAGACCAAAATCCACCGTCAACAGTTGGCGCCGTCTGTAGGGAACTCTACGAAAAGCAACTCGCGTAATAAGACAAATGGCGGAAGGCGGAAACCAACAATCATCAGGGAGCTCGGCTGCAGACTGGATGGAAAAGATCGAGGAAAACCTTAGGAAGGAAAGGGAGGAAAACCAAACTCTACTAAAAACCATAGTAGACCGGTTGGAAAGGATGGAAGGAGCACGCGACGGAAAATTCGAGGCCGGGACTAGCCGGCGAAGGAGTGAGATAGCGGAAGAGAATTGTTGATACAAGCGAAGACGACAGACCTCAAAGGAGGGAACCCTACAGGGTGAGATCCGTGGTAGTACAAAGGGATTCCCAAACCAAGGACACATGGGAAGAGGAAGATGACAAATCATCACCAGATCCCTCCTACGATAGCCCTCACAGTACCCGGAGGAGAGGAAAAGAACATACCAAAGAAGTGCGGGACGACACCGACCCTGAGAAGCGCCACTCCCGAGGTAGCAGAAAGAAAAGAAACCACAGGGGGCGGCATGGAATCAAAGACAGCAGCATAAAGTCTTGGTTAAGAAAAGAAATGGCCAAGTGGGGAATAAACCCCAAAACTGATACAGCAGATGCTCGGGACGACGAGGTTGAATCTCCCTTCACAGAAGAAATAAGGTCGGCAAAATTCCCAAGACGTTTCAACATGCCATCCATGACGCCCTACAAAGGCCATTCAGATCCAAAGTCCCATATTGAAAGTTTTGTCCTATTAATGGAGGTCCAAGGAGTAGTAGGGGATGCCGTTTGCAAAGTTTTCCCCCTAACCTTGGGAGGATCTGCCATTCTGTGGTTCAGAAGTCTAGCCCCAGGGAGCATCGGAAGCTTCGCGCAACTCAGGAAGTCATTTGTTCGGCACTTCAAAGGGGCATGCGTCCCAAAGAAAATGGTGGGAGAATTGAGACTGATGAAGCAGGGGGATGATGAGCCCCTGAGGAATTTTATTGAAAGGTACCACAATTTGGTGCTCGAGGTCGGAGCGTACGAGTCATCGGAGGCGCTAGAAAGTCTCAAGGGAGGTCTGAAGGTCGGGAAGTTGTGGACTCATCTGAGGATTCAAGACGTATCGGATTATGCCACTGCCCTGGAGTTGGCCAGGAAGTTTATCTTAATAGAGGAAAATATTAATAAAGACAAGGAGGAAAAACAAATCCTGTTGAAATCCATGATGAACAGATTGGAGACGATGGAAGAAACGAATGATGAGAAACTAGAAGCCGAGACCATTCGATTTTTAAGGTCGACCAAAGTTGATAGCGGAAGTCATCCGGTCAGATGCGTGGAATGCTGAGATGCAGAGAGGATGTATTAAGAAGAGCCTTGCTTGTAGTGACCCTTGTAGAGTTGCAAGAAAGGCAACGGATCCCAAAAATGTGAGTAAGACCTCTTCTATCTTAGACTGACATTTGATTATGCTTGTTTGTTATGGCCCACACAATGGTTTTGATATTTGTTTTACGGCTCGGGTCTGCTCTTGTACCGCCGAGTCCGTTTTGTTGATATATGTTTCTTTCCGGCTCGGGTCTGCTCTTGTACCGCCGAGACCGATGTTTCTTTACGGCTCGGGTCTGCTCTAGTACCGCCGAGACCGATGTTTCCTTCCGGCTCGGGTCTGCTCTTGTACCGCCGAGATCGATATTTCTTTTCGGCTCGGGTCTGCTCTTGTACCGCCGAGACCGATGTTTCTTTCCGGCTCGGGTCTGCTCTTGTACCGCCGAGACCGATGTTTCCTTCCGGCTCGGGTCTGCTCTTGTACCGCCGAGACCGATATTCCCTTCCGGCTCGGGTCTGCTCTTGTACCGCCGAGACCGATGTTTCTTTCCGGCTCGGGTCTGCTCTTGTACCGCCGAGATCGATGTTTCTTTCCGGCTCGGGTCTGCTCTTGTACCGCCGAGACCGATGTTTCTTTCCGGCTCGGGTCTGCTCTTGTACCGCCGAGATCGATGTTCGTTTCGCCACGGGGCTGGATTTCGTTCCGCCGAGGCCACTTGTTTATTCGGCTCGGGGCTGGATTTCGTTCCGCCGATGCCACTTGTTTATTCGGCTCGGGTCTGGATTTCGTTCCGCCGAGGCCACATGTTTATTCGGCTCGGGGCTGGATTTCGTTCCGCCGATGCCACATGTTTATTCGGCTCAGGGCTGGATTTCGTTCCGCCAAGGCCACTTGTTTATTTGGCTCGGGGCTGGATTTCGTTCCGCCGAGGCCGCTTGGTTATTCGGCTCGGGGCTGGATTTTATTCCGTCGAGGCCTTATGGTTTATTCAGCTCGGGGTCGGGTTACGTCCCACCGAGTCGACTTCTTTGGACTGAGGATGTAACATTACCCCAGAGCCAAGTCTTTCTTTCAGGTCGGGGTCGGGTCGGTTACGTCCCACCGAGTCGGCTTTTTTGGACTGAGGATGTAACATTCCCCCAGAGCCAAGTCTTTCTTTCAGCTCGGGGTCGGGTTACGTCCCACCGAGTCGGCTTCTTTGGACTGAGGATGTAACATTCCCCCAGAGCCAAGTCTTTCTTTCAGCTCGGGGTCGGGTTACGTCCCACCGAGTCGGCTTCTTTGGACTGGGGATGTAACTTTCCCCCAGAGCCAGGTCTTTTTTTATTCAGCTCGGGGTCGGGGGTTACGTCCCACTGAGTCGGTTTCTTTGGACCGGGGATGTAACATTCCCCCAGAGCCAAGCCTTTGTTACAGCTCGGGGTCGGGCGATGTCCCACCGAGTCTGCCCTTTGGACTGGGGACGTAACATTCCCCCAGGACCAAGTGATTCTTACAGCTCGGGGTCGGGCGATGTCCCACCGAGTCTGCCTTTGGACTGGGGACGTAACATTCCCCCAGGACCAAGTGATTCTTACAGCTCGGGGTCGGGCGATGTCCCACCGAGTCTGCCCTTTGGACTGGGGACGTAACATTCCCCCAGGACCAAGTGATTCTTACAGCTCGGGGTCATTGTTTTAAAAAACGTTTCGAGGCGGCCGCCTCGGCCCGCCTCGAACCGCCTCGCGGAGTTGCCGCACTGAGGCGGCCGCATAATACGGCAAATGGCAATTTTCCGCCTTTGGCCGCCTGAGGCGGCCGCCTCAGGCAGACTCGGCGTGAGGCGGCCTGAGGCGGCCGCCTCACGCTTTGAACCCTTTTTTTTTTTAAAATTTTTTTCATTAAAACGACGACGTTTTGGCTTCTGTATATATTAAAAAAAACCCTAAAACTATCATAAAATCATTCAGATTCTCGGTTTCCTTCTCAACATCGACATATTCTCACTTTCTCAGCCTGTCTTCAGTCTCAGCTTCTCAGTTCTCGTCGTCGTCTTGCAAAAATTTGAAAATTGAAATTGAATTTGATTAACAGAAATGATTAACAGAATTTGTTTTCGATTAACAGAATTTGAATTTGATTAACAGAAATTGAATTTGATTAACAGAAGTTAAATTTGATTAACAGAATTTCGTCGTCTCAGCATGTTTTTTTTGTAATGAATTTGATTAACTGAAATGATGATTGTGTGTAATAATTCACAGAATTTGATTCACAGAATGATAAGTAACATCCACCGATTCTGGATATGCATGAATTTTATTTTTCTGAATACTGTTTTTTGTAATGAATTCATAGTATGTTTAGGGATTAGTTATCAATATTTTGTTGAACATATTATGAATTATGAAGTAGTTAATGTATTTTCAATCAGTTATCAATAGTTTTTTGAATATACTATGAATTATGAAGAAATGAATATGTTTTGAATTATTTTTCCAATTTACGATCGAGGCGCCCGCCTCACCGCCTCGAGGAGGTCCGCCTCACGCCTCAATGGCCGGCCGCCTCAAGGCGCCGCACCGTATTTTAAAACATTGCTCGGGGTCGGGCGATGTCCCACCGAGTCTGCCTTTGGACTGGGGACATAACATTCCCCCAGGACCAAGTGATTTTTACAGCTCGGGGGGGCGGGCGATGTCCACCGAGTCTGCCTTTGGACTGGGGACGTAACACATCCCCCAGGTCCAAGTGCCTTTCACAGCTCGGGGTCGGGGTACGTCCCACCGAGTCAGCCCTTCGGACTGGGGACGTAACATTCCCTCAGGTCCAAATGCCTTTCACAGCTCGGGGTCGGGGTACGTCCCACCGAGTCAGCCCTTCGGACTGGGGACGTAACATTCCCTCAGGTCCAAGTGTCGTTCTCAGCTCGGGGTCGGGTTGCGTCCCACCGAGTCAGTCCTTCGGACTGGGGACGTAACGTTCCCCCAGGCCCGAGCATCTCTCACAGCTCGAGACAGGATCACATGCCACCGAGCACATCATCGTTAGCTCAGAGGCAAAATTTTCTCCTCACAATCGAGATTGGATCAGTCAGGGGTCAGGACCCCCAAATCTCTGGTACAGATATTACAGAGGAGGAGTCATTTTTAGTTTGGACAACAAGAGGAACTTCATCTCCTGATGGAACGACCCAAGTAAGCAATTTGCTTTGAGGTGAAGAATCATTCTGAATAGAGCCAGCATCTCCAATAAACCGAGGATATGAAGATAGAAACAGAAGACTTAGTTGATGGCAAAGACAATTTCTCGGTGATTTCTGGAGCGACCACCAGCAAGGCGATCAGCACACCATCTTTTTTTATAGTTCCCGGCATCAACTCACAAACTCGTTGTTACCGAGAACTAGGGGACAGATGTTGATGGTGTTTTTCGGGCACTATGTTATTTAAACAACACGACGGGTAAAAGGGGTAACTCCATTGATCGAGACCGTTAAAGCCGACCCGACAACTTGACGGTAAGAGGCCGAGCACTTTATACTAAATGGCCGAGCACTTGAGATCGGATGACCGAGCATTATCAGATCGACAGCAGCATTCTCAGTTCAAATGGCTATCATGACCGACCTCATGAAGACCGAGCACATGACGAGGCGTGCTCAGGAAGATAAAGCATCCTATTCTTATGGGGTAAGGGATAAGTTGTCCTACTTTAATGGGGTAAAGTAATAACTTAATATCCTAATAGGATAAAGGAAGTAAATGTAGTTTTGATTAGGAATCCTTATGGGAAAATGGAATAGTTTTGACTAGGAATCCTGATAGGAAAAGGAGACCATCTCCAATTGGGAATTCTTGTACAAATAGGAATCTGGTTTCTTCACCATTATAAATAGGAGGGTAGAGTGAGTGTAGAAGGACAAGTGGAAGACATCTGAAAATCATCACAAGAGTGAGGGATTAGAATCATCAAGTTCCGATTTGTAAAAGCAAAGAAGAGACCCGAGGAGTGTATTTGAGTAATAAAAAGTACCACCCTGTTCTTGTCCGTGGACGTAGGTCGGATCCCAAAATCCACCGAACCACGTTAAATCTCTTTGTCGATTGGTGTGTTTTCCCGTCTCCCGCTAAATTTGCTTTTGGTCCCCCATAACCAAACAAATTCACAGTTGAAGGAGGATTACCTCGGAGGTGATATTCCCATATTACCCCGAGACCAAAATCCACCGTCAACAATTGATATTATTAATTGAACTTGGTTTGCTTCCAACACTGAAATGCTGCTGGTGTCAACTTTAGTAAGGCCATGGAGAATTATTTCTCTCTCTATAATATGCTCTTATGTACGGTGACTTAAATAAGGTGATAAAGAAATATTTGCTGATACTTTCTGAGCTGTTGCAAGGTATACCTGCTGGTGCATATGTGTGAAGTGAAGCGGCAGAAATCAGAAAATGAGAAGATTCAGAGTTCCTCTAGAAAATCCGAGGCAAATGAGTCAGTTGGAGATCAAGATAAGGTTTTGGGTGAGGGAAGTTTTCCTGATTTATCACTTGGTGGGCATGATGAAAAGAATGAACATGGTGAAAAGTTTGCTACGGATGAGGATGAGATAATGGAAGATCAAGGGATTGAAACTGTTACTGATGATAATAAAACTGTCATGTCTGAACAATTAAATGGAGATATTGGGGATATCTCTAAAAAGACTCATCCAGGAGCCCATTGGGATGTCTTTCAGAGGCAGGATGTTCCCAAATTAATCGAGTATTTGCGAGAACACTGGACTGAGTTTGGGAAGCCTGACAGTGTGACAAATGATTTTGTAAGTCCAATCATTTGGAAATGTACCCTTTAATTGAGGTTTCTGATTCTGTGTTGGTTTGTTTGGTATGCATATTGCTAGTTCTATTGTTTGGATCTCAGGTGACGCGTCCTCTGTATGGTGAAGCAGTGTACCTCAATGGGCATCATAAAAGAAATTTGAAGGAAAAATTTGGTAAGAAAACTGACTTTTTTTTTTAATTTTTATTTTTAAATATCGTGTGTTTGGGAAGAGGCAATTTTCTTTCCTCTCTGGTAGCAGTATTTGTATGACATAGGCTACAGAATTTGAGACTTCCGTTTCTCTATCCACTATGGTAACCAAGAATTATGATCTAATTATTGTTGGTCATCCATCTGTTAACACGTTATCTTTCCTTATATTCTTCTTCTTCCCTCCCTCTTCATTATTTTTTTTATTTTTTTATTTTTTTATTTTTTATAATTTTTAAGTTTAAAAAATGGAGCCAGACTAGAGTTTTCTACAAATTGGATATTTTCACTTAGTGCCCATTTGGGAGTGCTACTTTCTCAAGGTTTAAATTATTTGAAATCTTTTGATAACGTGTTCAAAAGTGCTAGTTAACTAGCACTTCCAAACTGACCCTTAGTTGCTGTCTGAGAAACTGGAAAAAGAGGGACCGTATTATATGACTTTGAACTCTATGGATGGGATGAGGTGCATATTAGATGGCCTCAGAGTCCCCAACCTTCTTGGTGCATATGCAAGTGAGGACAAGGGTTATTATATGGATACAGAGAGAGAGAGAGAGAGAGAGATCAATATAAACAATTTTACATTTTCTATATCAGGAGTAGAGCCATGGTCGTTTGAACAGTATTTAGGAGAAGCTGTATTTATCCCTGCTGGATGCCCTTTCCAAGTGAGAAATCTTCATGTGAGTGATTGTGATCTGTAACATCTTGTTAAATATAATTCATGGTTTTCACAACATTATGTTTAATATTTTGTTGTTTTGTCATAATTTCAGTCCACTGTCCAGTTGGGCCTTGATTTCTTATTTCCTGAAAGCGTGGGAGAGGCTGTGAGATTGGCCGAAGAAATCCGCTGTCTTCCCAATGACCATGAAGCAAAACTTCAAGTTTTGGAGGTTAGGCAAAGGAACCTTTTCAAAGAAGTATTCAGTTCTTTCTTTTCTTCAAAATTGCTATGTTTCTTTTATATTTTTCTCGCTTCTTTTTTTCCCTCTCTCTGGCTCTTCTTTCTTTCTTTTACATGTGATTATGTTTGTCGCAGTCACTGTTACAAAAGACAGCCTAGGTGGCCGCCGATTGTGCGATCATGCGTCAAACGGCGGTGGCGCGTGAGGTACAGGTGTCGATTGTGGTGGCGCGTGTTGCTTACGTGGCGGTAGCCACCGCGGCACCGCTGTCAACGGTTTCCTGAAATCTCAAACCCTAAACCTAAACCTGGTTTGCCCAAATTTCCAAAACCTAAGTTCAATTTATCAAACCCTAACCTTAATTAACACCAAATCACTAAACCCTAAACTAAATTGACATCCTAGTTTCAATTTATCAGAATTTTGTGAATAAAGAATAAACCACCTAGTGTCGCATAGCCCGTCCGCCTAGAAGGCGTAAGCGCTAGGTGCTCCCCCACCAAATGTCTAGCACGTAGCATTTTTTAAAACATTGGTCGCAGTGAATTATTTTTCACTCTGTACTTGGTTCTGATGCAGGTTGGAAAAATGTCATTATACGCGGCAAGTTCAGCTATCAAGGAAGTCCAGAAATTGGTGCTTGATCCAAAGTAAGAAAATCATGTGAATTTCATTCCCCTTTTTTTCTCTTCTATATACAAAGCCTATTGAGTATATTAATATGAGCTGTTCTTGTCATGTTGTGCTCACAGGTTTGGTACGGACCTGGGATTCAAGGACCCTAATTTAACTGCTGCAGTTTCTGAGAACTTGGAGAACCTTATGAAGCGGAAACAGATGAGTTGCGTATGAATGAAGTACTGTACAGTAATTGTAACTTAGAAATTAGGTAGCTTATTCTTATTGCGGCCCTGAAGGAACTTTATAGACTATATAGTATTTGTATTTAGGTGAATCTTCTAACCTTATGTGTGCTTTATAGAGTTCAAATGATTAAGAGGCACCAATGAGATAATGAATCAGAGGATTGAATGCAACAACCGGTTCATTAATGTTCTTGCACCGGCCTTTGTTATAATTCATATTGTTGATTAGAGGAGGATCAAGTTATCTTTCAAATTCCTTTTCCCTTTTCCGAACCTGCTACATGCAAAGAGTGTTTCATCTCAAGCCCAACTTTCTTGCTATATTATTCATGAGTTATGAGTTGCCGCCATAAGTAATTATCTACTATTTAATAGCGCCTAGTAAATCTAATCGATTAGATTATTTACAACTAATTAATAATCTAAATTACTAGTGATTAATATGAAGTTTGTGAATTTGAACTTATTAAAATTTAATACACATTATTATGTTAAAATTAAATTTCTATAATTGATTTTTAACTTTTCTAAATTAAACATTTAATTTAGCCAGGTGTGAAAATTACAGATTTTAATTATTAAAATCTAATTTCAATTAGATTGCCTTTTTAAGTCTTAAATTGTATTATTCAACTTAATCTATTTTAAACAATTTAAAAAGAAAATATAGATAATTCATATACATGTCATGGCATGTTATAATATACATGAAAATATAGATAACTCATCAACCGCGGGCATGTGTGTGATTGTTCAAATGCCAATACAACAGCTATTTTTCAAGTAAAAATAGCAGTGGATATCAGTGAAAATCAGCCTTAAATTCGCAACTAAAATGATAGACATATTTACACTTCTATTGTACTATTTTGCGTAGAATAGTGACGTCAGCAGAATAACAACAATTTAGCCTAAAAATTATATCAAACAGCAGCCCAGTTGTGCTCAACCAAATCAATCTCAAAATCATGTAAAACGATACCCTTCTTCACGCAAAACACCAAATCAATCTCCAGCAACCAGTTACATTACACATAATATAAACTTTATAGAAAAAAAAAAATTAAAGAGCCGTTAATTCGGCTATATAAAACCTTAAATCAAAGTTACATTACAAAATTTTGATCAACCGCGTCGTACATTCATAAATGAATTAATTATATGCCTATTCATGACAAAAATTAAAGAGAATAGGGAACGAAAATTAACATATCGTTGCCAATTCTAGGGAGTGATAGGAACCGTGCGTAAGCGGTTTATCTAAGAGTCGAAAATTTTCTTGGGCGTTTCTTTTTATAAATTCAACTTTATCTTCTTAATTATGACTCCTCACCAAAAAAGATAAGTGTGTGCGTATGGATGCTCGTGTTCTATTCTTTTTTCCTTCTTGTAGAAATAATATTTGCAACCCTAATTTCCTTGGAGATATGTGGCCACAAGGTTATATTTTCCTTTGTGATTTTCGTGAATAGTGTTGTAGTGGGATTATGGTAAAAAAACAAAATAAACTTTGTTTAAATACTGTTGACAAATAAAATTCTCACAGGACGAAATCGTCCTAAGACGAAAGGGAGCGCGAAAGGAAGAAGGATGATGAAGCGAAGAGCGACAAAGGACTTAGGACGATCGAGCGAGTAGTCAGGACGAAGACGTGTGATGCGGTTATCCCCACAATCACAACGGTTGGGCGGATCTCCCTCCACAATCAGGCAGTTGGGGTACGTGGCTCAGCAGTTACCAGCACGCCTCAAGAATCGCCGGGAAACATTGGAACTGCCCTGAGCAGTTAAGGACCGACACTATAAAATTCGCTTACACCAGGAGAAGAGGGACAGAGAAAAATGAAGACTCATTCGAGCATATTTTATCTTTTTATTTCTTAGCTTATACCCTAGGACTGTAATTTGTGTGCTTGTGCCCCTTGGAGGCTTATTCACTCGATTCAATACACCCCTTGCTGGGACTTTGTCTCAGGAGGTTTGAACCTTACACGTTTTTTTCCCTTGCACGCGTAAAACCTGTGCAAACAGTTTTTGGCGACCACAGTGGGAGACTTGGTGTAACAAAGTGGAGATGCCTCCGAAAAGAAACGCTCAGACTGGCTCAACCGCGGAGGAAGGTGGACTGGAGCAAACCAACCAGCCCAGCGTTCCGGCCATAGTAGGTCAGTTTGAGGGTCTAGCAGATGCAAGCCGGTACAAATCTATGAGGGAATTCAGCCCTAATGCGATGCGCGCACTGTTTGGCGAATTCACGCAGGATGTCGTCGAACAGGTCAGGCTCCAAAATGCGCACGTTATAGATAAATTTGTATCGACTAGCAATTCACATTACGAAAATATGGCCAAACACATGAACTCAATGAATGAATTAATGGCCAAATGTGTGAACGGCGGAACAGCACTGCCGTGGACTACGCCTCCCCCTGCAACAAGCGGTCAGGAGGCTGGTCCCAGTAGTGTCCCCCCACAAGTGGCCAATATCCCTATGGTTCTCAGGGGAGGAGCAAGCCCAGGAGGGAACGGACCACAGTTGGGGCCAAACATCCATCAAGGGCCAAATATGGTTCAGCATGAAATTGTGATGCCTCAGGGCGCCCAAACTTCTCAAGGACGGAATCACGATTATGTCCCACTTTTGAGAG
The DNA here is from genome assembly GCA_019454045.1 of Zanthoxylum bungeanum. Lineage (NCBI taxonomy): Eukaryota > Viridiplantae > Streptophyta > Magnoliopsida > Sapindales > Rutaceae > Zanthoxylum > Zanthoxylum bungeanum. The sequence goes on along the minus strand of SKCR01000431.1, from coordinate 6,340 downwards.
GGCCGCAACCGCCGCCCATGGCTATGCCATTTAATGGCAACGACATACTAAAGGAGCAAATGACCGAAATCCTACAAAACCAGTTCGGTCTAGGCATACGGCCAATTCAGCCAAGATATCGGAAGCCTTACCCTGATTGGGTTGATGTGGCTTATCCTTGGCCGAGAAATTACAAAATACCAGAATTTACCCTCTTTACAGGGTCTGGGGAAGTTTCCACTATGGAACACGTAGGGCGCTTCACCCTTCAGTGCGGGGAAGTCAACGATTTTCACAAACTAAGGTTGTTTCATGGCTCATTGTCAGGAGTGGCCTTCTCCTGGTATGTTAGTTTACCAGCCAATTCAGTAGAAAGTTGGCAACAGATGGAGCAACTGTTCCATGCGCAATTTTATAAGGCCGAATCTGAAGTAGCCCTAGCTGATTTGGAAAATTTAAGGCAATTGCCAGGGGAATGGACCGAGACGTTTCTACAACGATTTAAAATAGCCCGAGGCCGATGTTACGTGCCTTTGCCCGAAAAGGAATTTGTAAGAATCACCCAAGGGTGTCTGAATCTCGACCTGAAAAAGAAATTCCAGGATCGTGAATTTTGGGACCTGCCCCAACTCACCACCAGTGTGGTGCGCTATGAGCGATTATTACGAGAAGAAGAGCATGTGAAAAATTCGAGCAAATTGACATATTATAGAAACATTGACTATGAGATGGGCGAAGTGGACGCCAACTCGGCCGATTTATGTTTGGCCGAATTGGTGAAAGGGAAGCCTTACGTTTGTAAGACGTGGGCGGAACCCCAAACCAGTGAGGCAAATGATAAAAATGGCAGGAAATTTGCCTTCGACATTACTAAAGTTGACGCTATATTCGACCAATTGTACAAAGATAGGCAAATCAGCTTGAGCGACAGACACACGTTGCCAACAGCCGAGCAAATCGGCAGTAAAAAATATTGTAAATGGCACAACGCATGGTCTCATGCGACTAACCAATGTCTTGTTTTTCGTAATGTCTTGCAGGATGCCATAGAGTCCGGACGAATTACGTTCGAGAAGAAAATGGCAGTAGACAGCAACCCTTTCCCAAAATCGGCGGAGTTAAATATGATTAGTCCAGACCTTACGAGGTTGAGTCGGCCAAAGGTAAAAGTGGTGTTGGACGAAAAACAACACCGCCGCCGCCCGAGTGCACTGGAAATGATCAAGGATCCTGTAGAACGAAGGGACCAGAAGAACATCTGTGTAAGGTGCAAGAACAGCATTGAGTGGATGAAGGAACTAGAAGACACTTGTGAGAGGCCCGTGGAGAAAGGATCATCATGGCAGCCACGAACTTTTGCACCAAGGTTCTATGGAAAGAACTCGAACTTCGTCCAAAATGTGAGGACGTTTCGGCCAAAGATCCATCGACCCAACGTATGGCATTCATACTGAGAGCTACGCCCAGGGCAACGGGTACACTCAAGGGCGGGTGAAAATTATCCTCCCATAGACGAAATGACCAGGACACAGCTGAAGAGGCACCAAAGGAATTACGGCTGCATGATGCGTCGCAGAATGACGAAAAGGCCACCACTAGCCGCAGCCCTCCTGCCATAAAAAAATCGAAAGACACCAAGAAAGCATATGATGAGAAAAAAGGGAAAGTAACCAGTTGCGATGAGCACGCTAAGCTTAGTAAAAGAAAGCGGAACGAGACCGATGATGAGGAACCCCCCATCGTCATTCAATTCGGAAGCATGCCACCAGTCGTGGCGAATCACTACTTATCGTCCAGAGAATTCCGGAGAAATGATGACGGGGAAGCTGGGCCGAGCGAAGACGTTTACGAAGGAAATGAGGCCGAATTCGCCTCGCTCTCGATAACAGACAGGGGTACGGCAGATCGGGAAGTCGAGGATGAGGAGATGACGGATATAGAAGAAGAAATCGACGTCTGAACCGAAGCTAGAAAGAGAAAAATATCACAGAATCGGCTTCTTAAAGAACTATATGAAGCCGGGAATCCAGCCGTCGGAACACTGAGAGAAGACCTGGGGCAATATCCATTCCTTGTTCTGTATGGAACGCCCAAGGTGAGGCGGGTTGTCACCAAAGCTGAGAAGAGAAGATTAACCATCAATCACGTCTTGCAGGAGGCACCCCCAACACGGCCACCTTCCGGATGGGACACGGGAGAAGAATCGCCCCAACTCAACAGCGAAGGTGATCAAGATATGGAGATTGGGATGTCAGGGAAAGTGATTTTTCCAAAACCACCAGCTCAGATGATGAAGCATCTAAGGCCATTGTACGTGAAGGCAAAGGCCAATGGCATCCCCGTGTCTAAAGTACTGATTGATAACGGGGCAGCCATCAATGCGATTCCAGTTAGAATGCCGGGGCGTTTGGCTAAGTCCGAGGAAGATCTCCTCCCCACAGAGGTAGTCCTCACTAGCTTTAACGGAGGAGAGACGACGGCGAAAGGAGTCATACCACTAGACTTGCAGGTGGGAAGCAGTACGAAGACTGTGGTGTTTTTCGTCATAGATGGGCCAACCTCTTACAACATGCTTCTGGGACGAGACTGGATACATGGTAGCCTATGCATCCCATCATCCCATCATCAGTGTCTGGTCTTCTGGAACCAAAAGGATGAAGTGGAGATAGTACACGCCGACAACAAACCTTTCGCTGCAGACACAAACTCGGTCCAGTACTTCATGTATAAGGGAAAGTACGGGCCAACCAGGGTTCTAAACGAAGATGAGAGCCCGACTATCGTAGCCCAGAATGAGGAGCCATACCCTGCAGGATTGTTAAACGACCTGTTCGCACAATCAAGACCAACCACAATGGTCTTTGGAGAACCCACACATGTCGGTATCAATGAAGTACGACCAGAATAAAGAGAAAGCCGCCCTTGCGGCCTCTAAGGCCAATTTAATGGCCTATGTTCTGGAACGAAGGAAGAAGGACGAAACACAGGCCGCCCCATTTCGCCTTAAAGGGAAAAATATTGATGCACCAGATGGAAGATAAAGTGAAAGAATTGTGCGGAGATGTGTATGAGTGAGAAGATAGAGAAGAGAGAGAGACTTGCGCTGAGTACGCTCTGAACGGGCGACGCAAGGCAAACTTCTCGAGGGGACAAGATGCTTTAGAAGAGGTAAACTTGGGAGACGAGTACAATACATAAGCGTAATAACCTATGTCAACAAGGAATTGGGCCCCCTGGTACGCGAAAAGCTGCTCTGTTTGTTACGAGAATATACATAGATGGTTTTGCATGGGACTATAATGAGATGCCTGGCCTAGATAGGACTGTGGTGGAACATAGACTGCCAATCATGTCAAGTCATAGGCCTCATAGGCAGCCTCCGCGAAGGTTCGCGCCTAATGTTATGTCTGATATTAAAAAAGAGGTCGAACGACTGTTAGAAGCAGAATTTATCAGGACGACCAGATATGTAGAATGGTTGTCCAACATCGTCCCAGTTAGGAAAAAGAACGGGAAGATAAGGATCTGCATAGATTTCAGGAATTTGAATCTAGCAACGCCAAAAGACCAATACCCAATGCCGACGGTCGACTCCCTGGTGGATTCCACGGCAGGGTATCAGGTATACTCATTTATGGATGGGTACGCAGGTTATAACCAGATCTACATTGCTGAGGACGACGTGTACAAAACGGCCTTTAGGTGCCCAGGGTCTCTAGGGTGCTACGAATGGGTGGTGATGCCGTTCGGCCTAAAAAACGCTGGTGCCACATATCAACGGGCCATGAATTCAATCTTTCATGACATGATTGGCAGATTTATGGAAGTCTATGTGGATGATATAGTATCTAAATCCGTAACGACGGATGAACATTTTAGCCATTTGACATCGACCTTTGAGCGAATGAGAAAGTTCAAGCTAAAACTGAACCCTGCAAAGTGTGCTTTTGGGGTGTGCGCGGGCAAATTTTTAGGATTTCTGGTACACCAACGGGGAATCGAGATCGATACCAATAAATCTCGGGCGATTATTGAAGCTATGCCACCCCGAAACAAAAAAGAGCTGCAAAGGTTTCTAGGGCAGGTTAACTTCCTAAGGCGATTTATTTCAAATTGTGCAGGAAAGACCAAAGCTTTATCCTATTTGTTGAAGTTAAAGGGCGAGGAAGAGTTCGTTTGGACCGAAGAGCATCAACAAGCATTTGATAGACTGAAGGCATATTTGTCACAGCCGCTGGTGATGGTGCCTCCAGTGTCAGGAAAGCCAATCAAGTTGTACATAGCGGCTGAGGAACAATCCATAGCTGGGATGATCGCGCAAGATGACGACGCAAATGTTGAAATAGCCATTTATTACATCAGCAAACAATTGCTGACCTATGAATGTAATTATTCTCCCATGGAGAAATTATGTTTGGCTTTATATTTCACATGTACTAAACTACGTGCCTATCTTAGGCCGAACATTATATATCTGGTCACGAAAATCAATATAATAAAATACATGTTTTCTCATCCTATCTTGCATCAAAGAGTTGGTTTCTGGTCACTGTCACTCTCAGAATTCGACATACGGCACGAACCCCAAAAGGCTGTCAAAAGTCAAGCGTTGGCCGATTTTCTGGCCGATCATCCATGCTTAAGCACAACCAGGGAAAGAGAACTGGATTTGGACGAATGCAGCATAAAGCCATGGACGATGCATTTCGACGGATCCAGCACAGCAGAAAGGCTGGAATAAGGATTGTCCTAGTTAGCCCATTGGGAGAACCTTTCCAAGTCTTAGCCAAATTGAACGAGTACTGCACCAATAACCAGGCAGAATATGAAGCCCTGATACTAGGGTTGGAAATGCTCCTCAACATGGGAGTAACCCATACGTCTATCAAGGGACACTCGCAGCTGGTAATCCAACAAGTAATAGGAACTTATAAATGCCAAAGTCCATCGGTCGTGGCATTATTGGATATGGCAAAAAAATTAGTAGGACGATTCGATTACATTGACTTGGAATACATTCTGAGGGCGAAGAACGAATTGGCCAATAATTTAGCCCAAGCAGCCTCCGGGTATAGACAAACCAACATAAGTGGGGTGTATAGAAGCGAAGAAGTCAAGCCAGCCCTCACAAGGTGAGCTGAAAAAACAGACGTCGCGATCCTAGAAGTAGAGGACGATTGGAGAAACGAAATCAGGGCGTTCTTAACACAGCCTGAAGTAGGAAAAGACCGAAGATTGAAGCTTAAAGCCTTGAACTACGTAATGTCAGGAGACGTGCTCTATAAGAAACGACAAGACGGGTTGTTGTTGAAATGCGTAGGGCCATCAGAATCCAAAACTATCATGGCCGAAGTACACGAAGGCATCTGTGGGGCTCACCAAGCTGGAATCAAGATGAGATGGTTAATCATACGAGCGGTTATTATTGGCCGAAGATGGGGGAATCCTGCGTCTCATACGCCAAAAGGTGCAAAGCTTGCCAGAAGAACGGTCTCATTCAAAGGGCCCCAGCAACCGAGATGACCCCAGTCATTAAGCCTTGGCCGTTTATGGGATGGGCAATAGACTGGATATGGAAAATCTATCCCGCATCAAGTAAAAGACACACCTTTTATTGTTGTTGCCACTGATTTCTTTACCAAGTGGGTAGAAGCCATCCCAGTTGTAGAAATCTCACAATAGCAGATAATCAAGTTCATAAAAGAACATATAATTCACCGATTTGGAATACCACAGACAATCATGGTAGATCATGGTACCTCATTAAACGGTGAAAAGGTAAAAGAATTCCTGGCCGAATATGGAGTCCGGCTAGTAAATACTACTCCTTACTACCCTCAGTCAAATGGTCAAGAGAATCGTCGAACAAAATTCTCAAAGGGTTGATTCGTAAGATGGTGACGGACAATGCTAGATGATGGGACGAATATCTGAGTCAAGCTCTATGGGCCTACAGGACATCACCACGCACGAGCACTTCGGTGACGCATTTCCAGTTAGTGTATGGACAAGAAGCTGTTCTTCCTGTAGAAATGAACATTGAATCCACCAGGGTGACATTGTAGGAGAAGCTAACAAATGAAGACTATGACGAGGCGATGATCCAGAATTTGTTGGAGTTGGACGATATCAAGTGCGACACGCTCAACTGCCTAGAAGCACAGAAGAAAAAGATAGCCAAGGAATATAACCTCAAGGTAATGGCTAAGTCTTTCAAGAAGGGCGAATTAGTATGGAAAACAATACTTCCAGTTGGCTCTAAGGACCCAGTGTATGGTAAATGGTCGCCCAATTGGGAAGGCCCATTTATAGTGAGAAGCGTGTTGCCAAATGGAGCTTATCATTTACAAGATTTAAAAGG
>SKCR01000430.1:0-29141 GCA_019454045.1 Zanthoxylum bungeanum | reverse complement strand
AAACTAAGTTTATGGGCATCTACCGGGGCACCGGAAAGTGGCGCCAAGGCCCCAAACTCTCGGACAATTTTTATGGAAGTAAATTGGAGCGTCGTCACGACGGAAAAATGTGGGTGTCGTGATGCCAGTTGAATTTTTTGGTGTCTTATTTTATGTGTTTCTGCTCTTCCCGCGTACTTTTGATGCATTCGTAAGGTCCCAAAACATGTACAATTGCTCCAAGATTCATGTTTCATTACTTTCTAATAACATAGCATAAAATAAACTACAATTAGGATTAAAAATTTAATACTAAAGCCGAATTAATGATGTTTAAAGTACATTTTCATGCACTTATCACAACATCTAACCAGCTTATTGCTAGTCCCTAGCAATTCAAGCGCAAAAAGAAAATATGAAATAAACTAAATTAAAAAGAAACAAGAAAAACTATCTAAGCCACTTTCGTAGGGATCACGATTGCATTTAGCGTATGCAATAAGCCTTTAAACCCCTAGCCGGCCCTAGTGGATGAGTTATAGTCTCATGAGGGCTTACAACGACGACACCTACAAACGTCATTCAAAATATATGCAATCATGCAAAAATAACAAAATGAAATAGTCTCAATTGTTACACATGTTATTGTCCTCAAAGAATGCCTAACAATAAAATCAGCGAAACTTCAAAGTACTCAATGCAACTCAAATCCAAGCCCTTGAATAAATTATCTAAGCCAGACTCATAGTCTGTGTGTGTGTGTAAGGGTTCATTCATAGCTCGACTCTTAGGTAAACAAAACAAATCATATTCCAAATCAAAATAACAAATAAACAAATCAAATAAACCTATTCCTAATTTAAACAAATCTTGTCCCCAATTAAATATATTTTTTTCCTTGTGTGACACTAATTAAAAGATATCACCTTCATTAACAAATCTTATTCCTTTTGAAACCTTAGAAATCCTAGCCATTTTGCCTATAAAAGAAACCCAAATCCAACCTTTCACACCCTAGCTCATTCACACAATAAACTCTTGGTCTATTCACACATAACATTCACAAGAAACTTCCAAGCATTCAAAAAAATCTCTTACATTGCCGTCCAACCAAAACACCATCAAAACCAAAAATAGCCACACATCAACAAGCCAAAAACAGCCACATATCACCCTTAAAATAACCCATACATCCACCAAAAAATAGCAGCCCAAATATCTTAAAACAGTAGCCTAAATCACCAAAAACAGTGAACAAAAACTACAGTTTAAAATCCTTAAGATTACTGCACAAAACAGCCCCTAAATGGCAAAACAACAGCCCCTTTTACCGTAAAATAGTAGCCAAAACCCGCAAAAATAGTGACTGAAAAATAGCAGCAAAACAGCAGCGAAACGAAGTAAAGACAGCGGTCCAAAAAAAAAGAAACAGTGAAAGGAAGCAGTGGACCAGTGAACTAGAGGAGTTGTGGAGCGTTAACCCTTCCGACGATCATGTACCGTACATCCGAGAGGCGATTTGAAAGGTTAGACCTGAGGGCACTTTTCGTATTTATTTTCATTCATCTTTTAATCATTTTATTTATTTTTTCTGCATGAGAGTCGTTTGTTGATGCATGTTGTGGCCCTTGAATGAATGGAAAATGTGTCGTCTCTTGTGGTATATAGGATGGAAACCCAGACGTAAATTCTGTAGCTGAATCCGAATGGACGGTAGTGCGGTCTGTACTTGGGATACAACTCCACGTACCACTTGAGCAAACGACACATATTTCACTTTGTTTTATCTTGTTTGTTTATTATCCACATTTTATATTCCGACATTAAATTTCCGTGCGGTTATTTGTTTGCATTGATGATGTGATGCGCATGGGCTTAGTATGTTGGTCTAAAGGTTCTATATTTGAGGGAAGAAAAAGTCTAAAAGACTACGTTTACGAAAATACTTTGTCGCGCTGGACATAATGTGTTTGATTGAATGTGATAAATGTTTAATCGAATATGCGAAGTCCTATATTGTTGCATTGATGTTTTACCACATCAGACGAGGTACACTTGATTGAATGGTAATGAGTTCAATCGGGCACACGGGGTCCTACATTGTGGATTTGCTTATCTATGCATGTGTTGTGTCATCTATCATGCATCAGGTCTTGTCCCGTTCGAACACGTTATCAAACGCTATACGAACATGAACCTTCTGTTTACCATTCGAACGCGTTTACGAACGGTACTCGAATGCGCATGTGTTTTGTTTTATCAGGTCTTGTCCCATTCAAACGCATTATCAAACATTATACGAACGCAAACCTTTTATTTCCCGTTCGAACGCGAACCTTCTGTTTACCATTCGAACACATTTACGAACGCTACTCAAACGCGCATGCATTTTGTTTCATCAGGTCTTGTCCCGTTCGAACTCGTTATCAAACGCTACACGAACGAGAACCTTCTGTTTACCGTTCAAACGCTACATGAAAGCACATACACTGAATTGAGTCTTTTTCATCATATTTCATGCAGGATTGCTTCTTGGGTGATATCTCTTGCATTATATAATCAACCATGTCATCCCATTATTGACACTTTTGCTGATTATCATCTAATTGTATTCCCGTATTTATCTAATTGATGTGTTCGTGAGATGGTGTTCAAGCATGATTAGGTTGTTAGTATGGTATTTGGTTCTTAAGCATGATTTAGCCATTAGTATATTATTCCTCTATGCATGATCTTGTTATCTCATTTCGCAATAGGTGTTTCTTTATGTTTATGCTTAGGTTGTTATTTATCTTTTGTGTTTGATGATTGAACATGGTCATGAGATTATTGTGTGATATCGTATGTTTGCCGTTATGATGATTACTTTCATGCATGTGAACTTAAAAGTAGAATACTCTTGGAAATATGTTGCGTAGATTCGATTAAATTATTGCACAAATCATATCATTACAAGTGGCATAAGTAAGGGACCATTCCGAACCCAAAGGTTTGAGGTCTTCCCTTGTGAGGGGTGAGTGCGGCCTTAAATCATTTTCCCAGTTCACATCAGGTGGCGACTCCATGTTATTTCTCCGGTTTAGTCCCCCGCGGGCTACTCCGTACTCCCAACAGGGCCGCGAGCCCGGAACAACGTCGTCCAACATCTGTGTCCTACAGTCTGGCGACTCCACTGGGGATAGAGAATTGGCCCCGAAATAATGTCTTGTAATGTTTGGAATTGTGCTTTAATTAACCGTGTTTACCGTGGGTCGAAAGGGGTTTAATCAAAGGCACTTTTAAGGCTAGGTAATGGTTTGGTGTCTTCCCTCATTCACTACCTAGTTGTGGGCTGCGAAGGCACCTAGATAATCATGTACTTGTAGCCTACCGTGATGGACTAATTTGGAGGACTCGTTGTTTATTCCTGTCACCAAGCAATTAGAGCCTAAGAGGCTTGGGTTTTTAAGAGAGTTCGCTCCGCCCTCCCTCTGGGGAATCTACAATGGGAAATCTATTTGACAGTCAGTTACACACCATAACTCATTGGCACGTACCGTAAGGTATAAAAAAGTTACGCTCACTTGGTCGCTCGAACCATTGAGTAGGGAGACCTAGTTGTGGGCAGCCCTTCGCCAGCGAGAGTCTTTGTCTATACTCCCGTAAACCCATATGTAGATCGGAGTTGTATGACCTATAGCAACTATTTCCTTATATTTGAGGACCATCCTCATTCGGATGCAGTTGGACTTCTTGTCAGAAATGCGAACTTGTTGGGCCATTTAAACTGGGACGAGTTCGTATCCTATGACAATTGGGCTAAAAGTTTCTAAAATGTCGATCGGCCATCCTGTGTTTGGGCCCCTTATCATTTGAAGTTGTTTAACCATGTTGTCGCAAAGGTGTAAACATGTTGGGCCTTTTCAACTGGGACAAGTTTGCACCTTGCAATAATATGATTGAAGCTTTAAAATCACAATGGGCCGAAAACTGGGACAAGTCTGCCCACTGGTTGGTTCACGGCAGTGCAGTTTTTGAGCTCACTAATTCGGCCTTCAATCAACAAGAAACCAATCTCCAAGCTTCGTCATTTGATTCCCGGGTCATGGGTAGACTTCCCTATCACCTTCGCATGTCTCGTAAGTGTGCTAGCACTTGAGATTTTGCCACAAAATCCTACTCTTACTTCCCTAACTCACGGTTTATGCCCAGCACAAACCAGTGAAGTTTTTGCCTCCATGGGCATGTGAAGAAGAGAGAGATGAAAGGAAGAGAGAATTGTGTAAGTTGTGTGGATTTTGTGTATCAAATACACTTATATATTTTCCAAAAATAATAAATCATTTACCACCTTTTTGGCTTTTAAAAAGTCAAATGGTAAAAGGTTTCCAACAACTCCAACAACTACCATCAATCAATCAATCACATCAATCAATCAAGTGTCACATCACTCAAAGTGACATGTGATTTGACGCTTGATGCGACTAATGATTTTGATGTTTGATTTGACTTGCGTACCGCATTCGAATTCGAAATGCGAATGCGCTCGCAAATAATCTGGGGCTCGGGTTCGCTAATTCCAAATTAACGAATTTTCTGTTGCGTCGTAATAAAATGATTACGCCTAGTGAAATCACTATTCACATCGCTAACGAATTAATTCTAAATTAATTTGTTCGCCCGAATTAAAATCTAATTTTAATTCCACGTCGAAATCCAATTTTGTTTAATTTATCAAATATATTAATTTCTCGATTAATTCCAAATTAACCGATATCTCTCTTTTAATGATATTTTATCCCAAATAAAATATCTCTGCAAATAATCCCAGATTAATTTTCTCTCTCTTCTAATTAATCCCATATTAATTTAGAGTGCGAGTCATACATCATCGGTGAATCTTTGGGAAGCGACCCATGAGATCCCCTGATATGTTGGCAGTAAATTCGGTCGTCGGACTATCCGAACACGTAAGTACCAAGTACTACGTTTGTACCGATTTACAAGACAAGGTTGGCATCTAGCAAAGCGCCATGCCTACCCAATTCTCCGGAAATATCCTTACAGAATAAAGGATCTATATCAGGCGTTGTATATGTAGTATTGCATATTTCTGTCCAGTATCGGATGATCACGTGTTAGGCCTGGGGCTGGAATTGTGTCTGCCCAGTACGAAACACATGTCGGATGTCTGGTAACTAGTCTCTATAATCGGATAACAATGACCTAGTCATATTATCCCGATGACTGCAGTACTTAAGAGTACTAGTACCGTATCCTACGTGACCATCATCTCCATATGACATGAGTGACACTTCCGTCTTGACATCACACCCAACACACTACGATTCTCAATATACCCAGTATTGGCGTACACAGAACCTGTTAAAGCTCTGGACGACCTCAACCAAAATATATTGATTATCGTAAGTATTAGCGGTGCAAGTCTCAGGTTAAGACCAAATACACCTACCCTGATTTCGGACTTCCATAGACACATAGTCATACTACCAATGGAATTCCGAGGGGGTCTATCCAGAGCGAAGCTGTTTCCCGTACCATCGGTAAAACACAACCTCCTATTACACTTGCATGAGTATCCTATACCCAAATATATGAGAACTATGCCGTTGTGCCCTCACAAATGCGCACAAGTGTAATACTAGTCTTTTACGTATTTATCGATGTCCAATCTCGATAATACTCTGACTAGGGATATTTAATGATTTATCCTTCGTGGACTGATATTGTCTCATATCATTCTCCGTCCAGGATAAAATATAGGGACCTCTCATCATTTTTTATACATCTAGGTGATCTAATCACAAATGATAAGAGTGCAATCTCCTTTGTCACATAGTTAATTTGTAAAACAACATCATGATCTGTACAAATAGTGACGCTATGGGTCATAATTGTCCAACATTCTCCCACTTGGCCTATAGCCAGTCACTCGAGTGTCTTACACCCGAACTATAAACTGTTGGCTCAAACTGCTGAGAAAAGGTTTTCGTCAGCGGATTTGCATGATTATCATCTTATGCGATTTATACGATCATCACATCGCCACGATGTATGATCCAACGAATCAGATGAATATCGAAGTATGTATCTGGATCGTTGTGAGACCATTAATTCCTTAGCCTGTGCTGACGCCTAGCTCAGTTGCTAACATAATTATTTCTAATCTAATTAGATTTGTTTATCGACCCAGAAGGCTTTTATTGCCGCCTCAACTGCAGCAATAACCCGCATTTGTTGTTTATTCAGTAACAATATCTTGCTTTTAAGATTTCCAGCTCATTGTTATGTTATTCAAACTATATAGTACCGTTTGCGACTTTTAGTCGTCTTTATCGGTTAGGAAACTTGCTATAATGATCCCAGTCACTTCAAGTTCTCCTTATCCATAGATTAAGACAGCATCCTTAGTTCTCAAAGATACTAACATATGTTCTTAACTTCAATCCAGTGACTATCACTCGGATTGGCCTGTTTGTGACTCCATATGCTCAAAGCGTATGAGACACCAGGTCACGTACATATTTTAATGTACGAGTTTCTCGGAGATTTTTTTTCGAAATCCAAGCTTTCACCAATTGTTTATATGGGAATATCATTTCCAAGAAATTACATATTATCATTATTTATAGGACAACCACTGTCAGTGCGCTCCCACTAACCCTCTTATATACACACGAATCTTTTCGTTTTGAATTAAATCATACACCATAATGATTACATCAAAACGACAATTCCAAGAACCTATGCTTGCTTCAATCCAAACATGGATCGAATAACCCGCAAACCTTGTTTGCTAGTTTTGGTACGACAAAATCGACAGGATGTTGTAAACATCCTCCAAAAGGTTTCCTTTTCAGGAAAGCAATTTTGCCATTAAGCTGACGTATTTCATAAATTAAACATGCAGCTTTAGCAAGCATTATCCAAATGGATTTACCGTGGCAACATGTAAAATGTTGAATTGAAATCAACACAATGTTGATAACGAGACCTTTCCACTAAAAGCCTAGCTTTATACGTTGGTATGTTGCCATCCATGTACGTCTTCCCTGAAGACTTATAGTACCAATAGGCACAATGCCTTACAGTACATCAACTAGTATCAAAACATAGTTGATATACATGGAATCCTTTCGGACTTATGGCACTTTTCCATAATTAGGGAGTCGATACCTTGTATCACTTCCTCGTACGTAGTCAGTTGGTATAACCTCAAAAGATTGACATCTTTACGAGGTGAGATCAGAAACCCATACCCCATGTTGTTTTCTGACTCTCTCCGACCTACGCGGTTCTTGTGTATTTGAAGATTAATGGTAATAGTTTCATCCTTGATGAACTATTTTGTGTTCCATTAGGATTCGATGCCTGGAATAGTATTACTCCGATTTTCATCGAGTTTACTATCCTTCCACTTACCACTGCATATCGGTATTCCTCTTAGGAAAACCGCATGGTGAGCAACAATTAAATTTTTCTCTGGTGAGATGTATAAGTACTATACTTTGGTATCCCTAGGATAACCTACAATTTGCACTTATCCAATTTGGGTTTTAGTTTGGTATCATCCAAACGTATGCCTAGCATACCCAAATACTCAGGAATGTGAAACTTGGTTTCCTTCCTGTTCATATCTAATATGATATCTGTCAACAGATTTTATGAAACCTTATTCAAAATAAGTTCTTGCACTATTAAGCTTATCTGTTGAAGGAAATGGTAGCTCAAGAGACTCATGATTAACCTTATCATGTCCTAACAAAATTGGTTACTCTGTTCGGATACACCGTCAAACTGACATGTTCCGGGAGAAGTCCTCATGAAAGAATACTATACTCTTTCAAGTATATTAGAAACTTATTGCTTAAGTATTTTCCATTATGGTCTTACCATGACGGTATAATACTATAGCCGATCTGTATGTCTATTTCGTGTCGAAACTTTAAAATTTCCAATTTGTGTTCTTCAAAAGAAACACATAACCATGACGCGATGCCACAATCCGTATAGGTCAGAAATATTCATATCCACCTCTAGCCTAGCTAGACATGGGCCCACTTTGTTGGATAATATGACCCATAGCGTCACTATTTGTACAGATCACGGTGTTGTTTGTACAAATTACTATGTGACAAGGAAATTGCACTCTCTTCATTGTGATTAGATCACCTTATATGTATAATTGAAGATGGCGATTAATATGTCCATATGATTAGTTTCCTGGATTGAGATGATATGGACAGTATCAGTCCACGAAGGATTAATCATTAAATATCCCTAGCCGTAGTATTATCGAGACATGACATCGATAATGCGGAATAGGCTAGTATTGCACTTGTGCGCGTTGTAAGGGCACAACGGCATAGTTCTCATATATTTAAGTATTGGATACTTATGCAAGTGTGATAGGAGGTTGTGTTTCACCGATGGTACGGGAAACAGCTTCGCTCTGGATAGACCCCTCGGAATCCCATTGGTATTATGACTATGTGTCTATGGGAGGCCGAAATCAAGGTAGGTGTGTATAGTCTTAACCTGAGACTTGCATCGCTAATACTTGCGATAATCGGTAGACTTTGGTCTTGGTGGTACATGGCTTTAACCGCTTCTGGGTTTATCAGAGAGTCGTAGTGTATTTGGTTGTGATGTCGAGACGGAAGTATCACTTCAGATAGTGGAGATGATGTCACGCAGGATATGGTATTAGTGCTCTTAAGTGCTGGCCGGCCATCGAGATATTAATGACAAGGTCATGTAATCCGATTATAGAGACTAGTTACCAGACATCCGACATGTGCTTCGGACGGGGCAGACACTTATCCAGCCCCAGCCCTAGCACGTGACTATCCGATACTGGGCTGATATACACAATACTACGGTATAACTATGCTTGATACAGATCTATATATTCCTGTAAGAATATTTCTGGAGAATTGGGTAGGGCATGGCGCTTTGCTAGAAGCCAACCTTGTCTTGTAAATCGGTATAAACGTAGTACGAGGTACTTACGTGTTCGGATAGTCCAACGACCGTATTTACTGCCAACATATCCGGAGATCTCATGGGTCGCTTCCTGAAGATATCGACACCGATGATGTATAACTCGCACCTTAATAATCTGGGATTAATTAGAAGAGAGAGAAAATTAATTTGGGATTAATTGCGGAGATATTTTATCTGGGATAAAAATATTAATTAAAGAGAGAGAACGATTAATTTAGAATAATCATAAAAAATATATTTTGATATATTATTAGAAATTGGATTTCGACGCGAAATAAAATTAGATTTTAATTCGGGCGAACGAATTAATTTAGAATTAATTCGTTAGCGACGTAAATATTGATATCGCTAGGCGTAATCATTTATTATGACGCAACGGAAAATTCGTTAATTTGGAATTAGCGAACCCGAGCCCGAGAGTGATTGGCGAGAGCATTCGCATTTCAAATTCGAGCGCGGCACGCAAGTCACATCAAGCGTCAAATCGTTAGTCACATCATGCGTCAAATCAATTGTCACTTTGAGTGATGTGACTTGACAACATGTCACTTTATTAAAGTGATGTGATGTGACTTAAAGTAAAAGTAGAAGTGATGGGTGAAAAGTTGATTGAAAGCTTTTGCTTTTTGACCTTTTGACTTTGCTTTTTGAAAGTAAATGTGGTAAATGCTTTTGTTTATTTTGGAAAACATAAAAAGCATTTTAACACTTTCTCTCTCTCAATTATTGTTCACGTTTTTGGCCATTTTGTGTCATTCACGTGACTCTCTCTCATTGCTTTTTGGTCTTCACGTTTTAGGTTTTGGAGCCAAAAACCCTTCATCTTTCTCTCTTCTTCTCCCTCTCACGGCTTCAAGCCGATTTCTTCTCAAAAATATTTGGTATGACCGAATCAAGAAGAGAAGCAAGGAAAGATGAAGAAGTGCTAGCACACCTTGGGTTATACATAGGTGATAGGGAAACGAATTTGTGAGCTTGGAAAGCTTGAAGCTTGGAGCTTCAATGGAGTCTTGCATGGCCGATTTGGAGCATCAAAACAGCCCCCACCGTGCAGTCCACTGCAGTTCACATGAGTCAAAAACCGAGCTTGATGGAGGAGAACATGAAGTGCGAATTTTGGTCCATCTTCGTAGCATCCAACCGACCATTGTGAGTATATTCTGCACCTCCTATGTTGTGTATTCATGCGTTTTCTTGCTTGATTTGTTGATCTTGGGACATATATTAGAACTCAACAATGGTATCAGAGTTATTATCAAGCATAAAAAAGTTAGGGTTTATTTTGGGGAAAAATCGATTTTGACTTGTTTTGGTTAAATTGATTATTTAAGCATGCTTGTATGATGTTTAATGGAGATTGTGCATGATCAATTTCATGAAATCGGATTGGATTCAATTTTCCCCAAATTTTGGGCATGACAAATTGGGTAAAATCAATTGAAGCATGATTTGGTTGAATTGGTTGATTAAGTATGCTTGTATGTTGATTATTGAAGTTGTGCATGATCAATTTCAAGAAAATTGGATTGGATCAATTTTCCCCAATTCTTTAGGTTGAACATGTAACTTGAAATTGGGTAAAATGTGTTTGAGCATGTTTTAATTAAATTGGATGTTTAAGTATGCTTAAAACATGTTTTATTGAGATTGTGTGTGATCAGTTTCAAGAAAATTGGATTGGATCAATTTTCCCCAAATTGGAGGCATGGCCGAAAATTGGATAACCCTAATGTCTTGGTAATTTTGTTTTGTTTTGATCATTGGATGACTTAAAACAATTGGGTAATGTTGTTTTGAAGTTCAATTGAATGAATTTTGATTTGGAACAATTTTCCCTTTATAAAGTGGGTTGACCAATTCAATTGGACATGAAATTCATTGTGATTTTGTTGTTTGATTCATTGGATGAGTTGAATTGATTTGGGTAAATTATGATTGTGGATTCGATTGGATTGAAACCGAATCGAATTGAAAAACCCCTAATTGCCGAGACTTGAAAGCATGTAAATTGGGTTTGATTTTAATAAATTGTGTTGGACACTATTTAATGTTAAAGTGCATGATTAATTAGGCTAATTGATGTTTTAGAAATGTTAATTGGGTAATTGATTGTGTATTACACTTAGGTTAATTAATTGTGAAATTTGGAATTTTATAAGTTAATTAATTTTGGGCTTGATTTTGGAAATTGGGGCTTGTTAGGGTTGTAATTGGGCTTTTGGGCTTTGTTGTAACAAAGTTGGTTTTAGGCAAATTGGTTGGATCCAATTAGGCCCAAAACCGAATCCCAAAGGTCCAATTATGACTTAATGGACCTTAATTATTTAATTGGGCCTAATGGGCCAAAATTAATTTAAAGGCTTATGGGGTAACTCCCGGATTGGATTTTGGTTGTTCGGTTTGACCCGAGTTGACCAAAAGTCCACGCCTCAAGAAATTAATTAAAAGCCCATTGGACTTTAATTAAATAAATATTAGATATTAATCGGGCTTTGAGACCCGTACGATTAAATTTGGAATTTAAGTCATAAAGGTTTATTTTATAAAGTGTAATATTTAATTTGGAATTAAATAATGAATTAGAATTAAATACGTATTAAATTGGATTTAATTATGTAGTTTAATTTAATTCAAGAATTCGTACTTTGAGTACTTATTCGCAAAACGAGTTTGACTCGAGCAAAAATCAAATCGTTGTTTGAACATTGGATGATCACTAATTATCAGATTAATTAATTGGATTTGATTGATTGATAACATGCTTGTATGAATACATGGTTGCGATGCATGAATAATGTATATCGGATGGATATTAGTCGGGTGGGATAATTTTGGAAATTGTAATAAATTTGATTTATTAATTGGACCTGCGTGTCCAGCCTTATCTCCTATTCTTTGTATTCTCTTCTCACCTATTCCCCTCTATGTATATGAGGTTTCTTTAGAAGTGTAGTGTAACGGGTAGAAGTAAGTACATGTGCTAGTTTTGGAGAGAGAAAATGAGAGATTTGATCTAGGATCAATGTAAAGTATCCATCCGCATATCATTATTATTTTATTTCATATGCGCTTTATTATGTTTTAGAATGCATGTTTAAGGGTGTATGATGATGAGACCTTAACAAAGATAATAAATTGGTAGCCAATTGCACGCGAAAAACCCCGCTTTATATCAAGTGTTTTCCTTCCATTGAGTGATTCTTACTCAAGATCCGAGATTGGCATTGGGTTGTTGGCCAAAGTCAAGCCCTTTGTCCGTCAAAGATGTGTTTTGAATCACGAGAGTTTTGTTCCATATCGGTGTCTTGTCCAAGTTGTGGTTTGTTGGCCAAAGTCAAGACCACTTCTTGTCCATCGACATTGATTACGAAGCTTCCATGGTCAATGGGTCGCGCTTGACTGGGATCACTAGGTTTGTTGTGCCAAAGCCAAGGCTTAGTTGATTCAGAGGAAAAAGGTTAGGTAATACATTGATGTATTGGCATATATAAGATATATGTTTAGGATTTGGATATCCGCCTACTGGATCTAGGAATTGGATGGGATCCAATTGATCTTCGAGATCTACCTAGTTAATTATCATACAATTTGTTGGCCAAAGTCAAGATTGTTGATATTTAACGGGATCCTAGCCCACTAGGAAACACGGTTTCCCGAGTACTCGACAGAGGGTTAGAGGCTCGACGAAAAATAGTGGAGGCAAGAATTGAATTTGCAATACTCGTTCAATTACTCGCCATACGCGCTCATTTAAATTATTTCGTCATTAGATTAAATGTTAGTTGGACTAATATTTAAATTGTTGTTTTAATAAACAGTTGGACTGTATTATACTTGATTATATATAATTGGATTATATTAATCAATATATTTGAATTAATTAATTTCAGTTTACAGTTGATTTTATAATTGATTATAGTATCAATGTAATTGAGGTTAATTAATTTGGATTATATTTGATTATATAGTTGGACTATTTAATCATTATAATATATAGTACCACTAATCGTTGATTAAATAGTTGGACTATTGTAATCAAGATAAAATTGAAAAGTTGGATATTTAAAATATAATCTGGGATTAAAATATTTTAAATGATTTAATTTTCAAATTGGGAATAAATAATAGGTTACTTTATTTGATAAAATAACTTATTATACCTTAAGCCCAAAATTAAGCAAAATAAGTAGAGCATAAAATCTTTGGAAGATTTATGTGATGATGACTTTAATGCTTAATTTAATATACTTGTCATAAATCTAATTTTAGATTTAAGAAGTATTAAAATTGCAATTTATAATTCTTGGAGAATTAATTGACTATTCTAGAGGAGATAAAGTCAAAGTTTGCAATTGGGCATGTAGCACGAGGTGCACATCGTTTCGATATTCCGAAACCCAAGGCTTGGCCAAGGTTTCTGAAATATTGAAAAGATAATTGAAATATCCCAAAGTGACTACCATTTGGATATGGCAGACACGAAGGAATTAAAGAAAGGGCAAGGCTCTTACTTTAAAAATGTTTGTCTTAGTTATGTTCACAGCTAGTATTGAAATTAGATTTTAAATACTTAGTGTGGTACATAAAAATATGTATTGATGTTCAGAATTGCTTTGAGCAGGATACTGACTTCAAGCTGAGATTGCTCTGCGAATCGGAAACGGGACGAAAGTCGCTGTTTCGACCGTAGATACCTAAGTTTAGAAACTACCCTTCGGGTGTGTACTTAAATTAGGAACTGTTATAATGTAACTAGTTTGACTAGAGACATTATCTCTATATCAGTGTTTAATCCGTTGCGGATAAAACCTTTATATTATAGAACACTAAGTGTTTTTATTATATAAAGATGATACTGAGATAAATACATTAGATGTAAATAACAGAATTTATATTTTGAATATAATAAAATCTCAAACATATAAAATGACAAATAAATAGCTCAAATTGATTTGATCAATAGAGACTTATTTGTGGCATTGTTGTCTGGGACACAATTATAAAAGACTCGTATATCCACACTTTTGAAGAGTGGATACTTGGACTGATTTGACTATTCAAATAAGGTCTGCGAATCTAGTTTATTAGGTAAAGTACCTAAAATACTATTTACTTGGTAATAGTAAAAGGGCCACCGATCTGTTAGCCCTATTCATGGTGAAGTTAGTGGGCCCATATCTAGCTAGGCTAGATGTGAACATGAATATTTCGTGACCTTAACGGATGTGGCATCACGTTATGGTTATGTGTTTCTTTTGAAGAACACAAATCAGAAACTTTTAGAGTTTCGACACGAAATAGACAAACAGATCGGCTATAGTATTATACCGTCACGGTAAGACCGTAATGGAAAATACTTAAGCAATAAGTTTCTTACATACTTGAAAGAGTATAGTATTCTTTCAAATGAGGACTCCTCCCGGAACACGTCAAAGTGACGGTGTGTCCGAACGGATTAACCGAATCATGTTAGACATGATAAGGCTAATCATGAGTCGCTCTGAGCTACTATTTCCTTCAACGGATAAGTTTTAACAGTGCAATAACTTATTTAGAATAAAGTTCCATAATAATCTGTTTGACAGATTACATATAGATATGAACGGGAAAGAAACCGGGTTTCTCATTCCTGACTATTTGGGATGCTAGGCATATGTTTGGATAATACCAAACTAAGGACCCAAATTGGATAAGTGCCAATATAGGTTATCCTAAGGAAACCATAAGTATAGTACTTATAAATCTCACATGAGAACAATGTGATTGTTGCTCACCATGCGGTTTTTCCTGAGAGGAATACCGATATGCAGTGGTCAGTGGGAGGATAGTGATACTCGATGAAAATCGAGTAATACTGTTCAAGGCACGAAGTCCTTAATGGAACACAATAGTTCATCTATGATGAATCTATACCATTAATCTTCAGATACACAAGAAACTCGTAGATCGATAGAGTCAGAAAACGACCTAGGGTATGGGTTTCTGATCTAACCTCATAAAGATGTCAATCTTATGAAGGTATATCGCCGACTACGTTTTGAGGAAGTGATACGAGGTATCGACTCCCTATTATGGCAAAGTGCCATGATCCGAAATGGATTCCATGTATAACAACTATTTTGGATACTAGTTGTTGTACCACAAGGCATTGTGCCTATTGGTACATTAAACGTCTTAAGGAAGACATACATGAAAGGCAAACATACCAACGTACAAAGCTAGGCTTTTGACGGAAAGGTATCGTTATCAACATTGTGTTAATAACGGTTCAACCTTTTACCTGTTGCCATGGTAAATCCATTTTGAAGATGCTTGTTGATAACTGCATATTTCATTTATGAAATTGTCAGTTGCAGATCAAAATCGCTTTCCTGAAAAGGAAACCTTTTGGAGGATGCTTACAACATCCTGACGATTTTGTATAACCGACAAACAAGGTTTGCGGGTTATTCGATCCATGTTTGGATTGAAACAAGCATAAGGTTCTTGGAACTGACGTTTTGAAATAATCATAATGGTTTATGATTTGACTCAAAACGAAATAATTCTTGTGTATATAAGGAGGTTAGTGAGAGAGCACTGATAATGAAATTCCCATAAATCAATTGGTGAAAGCTTGGCTTTCATAAGAAATTCTCCGTGGAATTCTGGGGAGTAACAACCTTTATTCAAGGAATAAAAATCTACAGGGATAGATTTGGAGTTGTTAACACTCTCTGGAAATTGTACATTTAAAATGTACTTGTATGGGTGTCTCATACGCTTTGAGCATATGGAGTCACAATCGGACAATCCATGTGATAGTCATTGGATTGAAGTTAAGGACATCTATTAGTATCTTAGAGAACTAAAGATGTTGTCTTAAACTATGGAGATGGAGAACTTGAAGTGACTAGGATCACTGCTGCAAGTTTCCAAACCGGTAAATACTGCGGTACTATAAAGTTTGAATAACGGGACAGTAAGCTGGAAATATTCCGAGCAAGATAACTGTTGCCGAAAAACAACAAATGCGGATTATTGCTGCAGCTGAGGCAGCAATAGAAGCCATTTGGATCGATAATAAATCTAATTAGATTAGATATAGTTCTGTTAGCAGCTGAGCTAGGCGTCAGCATAGGCTAAGAATTAATTAATGGTCTCATCGACGATCCAGATATATACTTCTATATTCATCTGATTCGTTCGGATCATACATCGTGGCGATGTGATGATCGTATAAATCGCGTCAGAAGATAATTATACGCAAATCCGCTGACGAAAACCTTTCCTCAGCAATTTGAGCGAACCGTACATAGTTCGGGTGTTAGACACTCGAGTGACTGGCTATGTGCCAAGTGGGAGATTGTTGGATAATATGACCCATAGCGTCACTATTTGTACAGATCACGGTGTTGTTGTACAAATTAACTATGTGACAAGGAAATTGCACTCTCATCATTTGTGATTAGATCACCATATATGTATAAATGAAGAGAGGTCCATATGATTAGTTCCTGGATTGAGATGATATGAGACAGTATCAGTCCACGAAGGATTAATCATTAAATATCCCTAGCCGGAGTATTATCGAGACAGGACATCGATAATGCGGAATAGGCTAGTATTGCACTTGTGCGCGTTGTGAGGGCACAACGGCATAGTTCTCATATATTTAAGTATTGGATACTTATGCAAGTGCGATAGGAGGTTGTGTTTCACCGATGGTACGGGAAACAGCTTCGCTCTGGATAGACCCCTCGGAATCCCATTGGTATTATGACTATGTGTCTATGGGAGGCCGAAATCAGGTAGGGTGTATAGTCTTAACCTGAGACTTGCATCGCTAATACTTGCGATAATCGGTAGACTTTGGTCTTGGTGGTACAGGGCTTTAACCCGGTTCTGCGTACACCGCTTCTGGGTTTATCAGAGAGTCGTAGTGTATTGGGTGTGATGTCGAGACGGAAGTATCACTTCAGTTATAGTGGAGATGATGTCACGCAGGATACGGTATTAGTGCTCTTAAGTGCTGGCCGGCCATCGAGATATTATGACAAGGTCATTATATCCGATTATAGAGACTAGTTACCAGACATCCGACATGTGCTTCGGACGGGGCAGACACTTATCCAGCCCCAGCCCTAGCACGTGACTATCCGATACTGGGCTGATATACACAATACTACGGTATACTACGCTTGATACAGATCTATATATTCCTGTAAGAATATTTCTGGAGAATTGGGTAGGCATGGCGCTTTGCTTAAGCCAACCTTGTCTTGTAAATCGGTATAAACGTAGTACGAGCCCCGAGAGTGATTGCGACGCATTCTCATTTCGAATTCGAGCGCGGCACGCAAGTCACATCAAGCGTCAATTGTTAGTCACATCATGCGTCAAATCAATTGTCACTTGAGTGATGTGACTTACAACATGTCACTTTATTAAAGTGATGTGATGTGACTTAAAGTAAAAGTAGAAGTGATGGGTGAAAAGTTGATTGAAAGCTTTTTGCTTTTTGCTTTTGCTTTTTGACCTTTTGACTTTGCTTTTTGAAAGTAAAATATGGTAATGCTTTTGTTTAATTTTGGAAACATAAAACGCATTTTAACACTTTCTCTCTCTCTCAAGTATTGTTCACATTTTTGGCATTTTGTGTCCATTCACGTGACTCTCTCTCATTGCTTTTTGGTCTTCACGGTTTTAGGCTTTTGGAGCCAAAAACCCTTCATCTTTCTCTCTTCTCCCTCTCACGGCTTCAGCCGATTTCTTCTCAAATATTTGGTATGACCGAATCAAGAAGAGAAGCAAGGAAGATGAAGAAGTGCTAGCACACCTTGGGTTATACATAGGTGATAGGGAAACGAATTTTGTGACATCAAAGCAGCCCCCACCGTGCAGTCCACTGCAGTTCACAGGAGTCAAAAACCGAGCTGGATGGAGGCAGAAACATGAAGTGCGAATTTGGTCCATCTTCGTAGCATCCAACCGACCATTGTGAGTATATTTCGCACCTCCTATGTTGTGTATTCATGCGTTTTCTTGCTTGATTTGTTGATCTTGGGACATATATTAGAACTCAACACACTTGCTTCACTATGAACTAGGGCTAACAAATTGGTTGGCATTTGCCCTTTTCCCGAGTAAATAGTGGTTTTAGGCACTTTGCCCATTAACTAATTCGTAGACTTTATTTGATTGGAATCAAATTGGTCCGAGTACCCACTCTTCAAATGTGGATATACGAGTCTTGTTTAATTGTGTCCCCGCAACAGGCCATAATTAGTTTCATCTGATCAAATCAGTTTGAGCTTGTTTGTCATGTTATATATTTGAGATTTATTTATATTCAAAATATAAATGCTGTTATTCACATCCAATGTGTTTACCTCAATATCATCTTTATTAATGAAACACTTTAGGGTTCTAGAATATAAAGGTAAATCTAAAACAGATTAAACACTGATATAGAGATTAAGTATCTAGTCAAACTAGTTACATTATAACAGTTTCCCAATTTAGGTACACACCCGAAGGTTGTTCCTAAGCTTAGGTATCTACGGTTGAAACAGCGACTTTCGTCCCGTTTCCAATTCGCAAAATAATCTCTATTGAAGTCAGTATCATGTTCAAAACAGATTCTGAACATCAATACATATATATTTTATTTCCACATAAGTATTTAAAATCTAATTTTAATACTAGTAGTAGTGAACATATGTTTTGACAACATATTGAAGTCGGAGCCAAGCCCGTCCTCAATTCCTTCATTGTCTGCTTTATCCAAACGCAGTCACGCTTCCCCTATCCGCGATCCCATTTTCCACATTTAAGCAGACATCTTGGATATGTACTTTATCTTCCCAGAGATTATATGATTTTGATTTTGCATTGCCCTTTTCATATTCCAGAAGCCTTTGGCCAAGCCTTGGCCTTCTAGAATATTGAAGTAAGGTGCGCCTTGCGCTACTTGCCGAATTGTAAACTTTGACTTTATCTCCTTGAGAATAGTCATTAACTCTCTAAGAGTTATTTGTTTGCAATTTAGTACTTCTAAAATCTAAGTATAGATTTATGAAGATCCTTCAATTCAGTATCATACTTTAATGATCTAATCCTTAGTTCTGATTCAGAAATTAAGGAGTCTACTGCAGTAAGTATAATGGATTAAGCACTAAAGTTATCATTACATGACTTCCAAAGATTATGCTCTACTATTTGCTTAACTCACTCCGGGCTTAGGCATAATATTTTATTTTATCAAATAAAATAACTTATTATTTTCCATCCAGACCATCCTGAAATTTATTCCCAATTTGAAAATTAAACCATTTAAATACATTTTCCCTAGGAATATGTTTTAAATGTCAATCTTTCAATTTAATCTTGATTTTAATAGTCCAACTATTTAATCAAGGATTTAGGTACTATTTATTATAATGATTACAATAGTCCAACTATTTAATCAACTATAAATTTAATTTATTAAAATCAATTATTTGATTACTATAATCCAATTATAAAATCAATTATAAATAATAGTTTGAATATAGTCCAACTATTTATTAAAACAACATTTAATATTAGTCAAACTAACATTTAATTTATTTGATGAATGATATTTGTGATTGAGCGCATATGGCAAGTAATTAAACGAATATTGCAAATTCAATTCTTGCCTCCCACTATTTTTCGGCGAGCCTCTAACCCTGTCGAGTACTACTCGGGAAACTGTGTTTCCTAGCGGGCTAGGATCCCGTTAAATATCACACAATCTTGACTTGGCCAACAAATGTATGATAATTAACTAGGTAGATCTCTAAGATCGATTGGATCCAATCCAATTCCTAGATCCGGTAGGGGGACATCCAAGTCCGAAACATATATCTTATATATGCCAATACATCCAATGTATTACCTAACCATTTTCCTCTGAATCAACTAAGCATTAGCTTGGCACAACAAACTTAGTGATCACAGTTAAGCGCAACCATTGACCATGGAAAGCTTTGTAATCAATGTCGATGGACAAGAAGTGGTCTTGACTTTGGCCAACAAACCACAACTTGGACAAGACACTCAATATGGAACAAAGCCTTCGTGATTCAAACACATCCTCGACGGACAAAGGCCTTGACTTTGGCCAACAAGCCAATGCTTGTCTCGGATCTTGAGTGAGAATCACTAAATGGAAGGAAAAACGCTTAATATTTTGCGAGAGTTTTTCGCCTGCAAATTGGCTACCAATTTATTATCTTTGTTTAGGTCTCATCATCATACACCCTTAAACATGCATTCTAAACACATAATAAAGCGCATATGAAAATAAATAATAATGATATGCGGATGGATACTTAACACATTGATCCTAGATCAAATCTCTCCATTTCTATCTCAAACTAGCACGTGTATTATTTCTACCCATTACACTACACTACTAAAGAAACCTCATTTACATTGATGGGAATAAGTGAGAAGAGAATACAAAGAATAAGGAGGTGATAAGGCTGGACACACAGGTCCAATTAATAAATCAAATTTATTACAACAATTTCTAAAATTGTCCCACCCATCTAATATCCATCTGATATACATTATTCATGCATCGCAACCATGTATTCACACAAGTATGTTACCAATCAATCTAATCAATTAATTAATCTGATATTTAGTGATCATCCAATGTTCAAACAACGATTTGATTTTGTGCGAGTCAAACTCATTTTTGCGAATAAGTACTCAAAGTACGAATTCTCGAATTAAATTAAACTACATAATTAAATCCAATTTAATATGCATTCAATTCTAATTCACTATTTAATTCCAAATTAAATACTACACTTTAATTACGAACCTTTACGACTTAAATTCCAAATTTAATCGTTACGGCTCAAAGCCCGATTAACGTCCAACGTCAATTTAATTAAAGTCCAATGAGCTTTTAATTAATTTCTTAAGGTGTGGACTTTTGGTCAACTCGGGTCAAACCGAATAACCAAAATCCAATCCGGGAGTTACCCCATAAGCCTAGAAATTAATCTTAGCCCATTAGGCCCAATTAAACTTTAAAGGTCCATTAAGTCGCATTTGGGCTTTATGAATGCGGTTTTGGGCCCAATTGGATCCAACCAATTTTGCCTAAACCCAACTTTGTACAACAAAGCCCAACAAGCCCAATTACAACACTTAAGCCCAAATCCAATTTTAAAGCCCAATTAATTAAATATAAAAATCCAATTTCACATTTAATTAACCAAAGTGTATATATGATTAATCACCCAAATTAACATTTCTAAAACATCGATTAACACAACTAATCATGCTCAATTACATCATCACATGTCCAACACATTTTGATTAAAATCAAACCCAATATCACATGCTACATGTCTCGGCAATATAGGGCATTTTATGTCCGATTGAAATTCAATCAAATTAAATCCAATTCGACATAAATCAATATCCCCAAATGACTTCCAACACATCCAATGATAAAAAAAATCAAAATCACCAAGACAATAGGGCTTCTAACTTTCGGCCAAGCTAAGTATTTTGGGGGAAAATGTTCCAAAGAATTTTTTTTCAAATTGATCCCATCAGTGTTAAATTAAAACACATTTAAGCATATTCATTCATCCAATTTCAAAAAATCATGCTCAAAATAATTTACCCAAATTTTAAGCCCTAAACATTCAGCTCAAACCTTGCTCTAGATGTCATTGTTGGTTTCGATTAAGGTCCCAAGATCAATAATAACATGAAATATGTGCGAATACAAATCGAAGAAGTTGCGGAATACTTACATCGATCGGTGAGAGACGCGAGATGTAACAAAAACGAAATTCTGCCCACTGGTTGGTTCACGGCAGTACAGTTTTTTAGCTCACTGATTCGGCCTTCAATCAACAAGAAACCAAGCTCCAAGCTTCGTCATTTCATTCCCGGCTCATTGGTAGACTTCCCTATCACCTTCGAATGTCTTGTAAGTGTGCTAGTACTTGAGATTTTGCCATAAAATCCCACTATTGCTTCCCAAACTCACTTTTTCTGCCCAGCTCAAACCAGTATAGTTTTTGCCTCCATGGGCATGTGAAGAAGAGAGAGATGAGAGGAAGAGAGAGTTGTGTAAGTTGTGTGGATTTTGGTGTATCAAATACACTTATATATTTTCCAAAAATAATAAATTATTTACCACGTTTTTGGCTTTCAAAAAGTCAAATGGTAAAAGATTTCCAACAACTCCAACAACTACCATCAATCAATCAATCACATCAATCAATCAAGTGTCACATCACTCAAAGTGACATGTGATTTGACGCTTGATGCGACTAATGATTTGACGCTTGATTTGACTTGCGTGCCGCATTCGAATTCGAAATGCGAATGCGCTCGCAAATAATCTCGGGCTCGGGTTCGCTAATTCCAAATTAACGAATTTTCCGTTGCGTCGTAATTAAATGATTACGCCTAGTGAAATCACTATTCACGTCTGTAGGCATTGCATTTTTGCATATCAGCCCGATGATGAGTCTCGTATGGAGACACTACCTCTTTTGTTGTGAAAACCGCGGGAAACGGACGTTGGAAGGGTAAAGTTGGAAAATGGAATTTTTGTTGGATTTAACCTCGTTGTTTGGCTTCGGGTTGCTTGTTGGACCTCTGTTTTAAAACACACCAAACCCATTAAATCACATCCAAATAATTAAAACATTTAAAACACATCTCACAAATTAAATTAAAACCAATTAAATTAAACTTAAATTAAATTAAATAAAAAACACTGTCACAAATTAAATTCCTTTCCCAAATTAAAAGATTCAAATTAAATTCCATAAATAACATTCATAATTAAAATAAATCACATTCCTAATTAATTAAATCACCTACCAATTTAAATAAATCATATCCTTAATTAAAAAGAACAAATCAAATCAATTCCCTAATTAAAAGATTTCCTTATCATATACTAAATTAAAAGATATCCCCAATTAATACACAAATCACATTCCTTCCTAACAAGGTAAATCCCCTCCTTTGGCCTATAAAAAGAACCCTTAACCCACACATCCAAACCCTGGCTGGCTGGCTCATTCTCACAAAAATACACATCGACCAAATAGCCAATTCACGCAACATATTATAAGCCACCAGCCCATTCACGCCTGACCAAAACTCCAAACAGCCCTCAAACTCCTTCAGCACTCACGTGATAAACACACTCTCCACTCACGCAATAAACAAAGTCTCCACCTGCTCACTTTAACCAACCACACGTAATAAGCCCCCTTCACTCAGCCTACCACCCCAACTTCACGTCATCTCACGCCCACTCACAGCTGCGCACCCCTTAGCAAGCCACCTGCCTCGCACAAATTCAAGAATCAGCCACCTGCGCCCCACGTGACAAGCCTTCAGCCTTTCCTACACTCAGCTAATTCACAATCAGCCCTTGCTCCCCTCGCCATCACATAGCCCCCATTGCCGCATCTTCAACCCACTGCACTGCCCCTTTCACAGCCCTAATTCACACCAAAATAAGCCTCAAATACAGCCCTAAAGTCGCACACAAAACACCCCCTAAACACAGCCCCAATTGCACGCCTAAAACAGTCCCAAAACCCACTGCACTGACTCGCAAACTGCCGCACTTTGCCCCACTGTTCTGCCCGTTTTTTGTCGATTTTAACCCATCAAAACAGTCCTAAAATCACCCCAAAACTGCACTAAAAAACTGCATAAACACCCCCAAAAAAACCATCAAAACCGCAGCCCCATTAGCCTTCAAAATCACTCAAAACAGTCCACTAAACGACCAAAACAGTGACCTGAAAAAGCAGCAAAACAACAGCGAAACAGAGTAAAAAAACAGCAGCCCGAACAGCAAAACAGCAAGGAAAGACTTGAGTTAGTGACCAAAAAGAGTTGCGGATCATTCACCCTTCCAACGGACGTGTAACGCCTTTCCTGAGATGACAAAAGAGGTTAGACCTGAGGGCAACCTTTTCACTCATATCTTTCGTTTTAATTTATTTATTTTAAGAATATTATTGCATGAGAGTCGTTTGAGGCATGATGTGATTGTTGGATGAGCAGGATATATGTTCCCTTTTGTGGTATATTGGATGGAAACCCGGACATATATTTCATAGCCGATTCCGAATGGACAGTAGTATGATCTGCACTCGGGATACAACGCCACGTACCGCTTAAGATACATATATCTCGTCTCATCCAAAATTTGTATTTGAGCAAGTTATAGTTCGTAGGTTGTTTATTTATTATTTTAAGCATGATTTAATTTAGTTTATTATTTAATGTTCGAAGCATGATTATGTTATTTAGGCATGTTGTTTCTTCTTTATCTTTATGCATGATGTTTTGTTTTGTTTATATTTATGTTTAATTAGTTATTCGTTTATTTCGGTTTAATGGTTCAATATGCTCGTTGTGTTACATTGCGTGGAGTTATTTGGATGAAAGCATGTTAGATCTAAGTACCCTTGAGCATGATTATTGAGTCGACTTGGTTAGTTCATTGCACATATATATATCATCACAAGTGACATAAGTAAGGGACCATTCCGACCCAACAGTTTGAGGTCTTCCCTTGCGAGGGGTGAGTGCGGCCTTAAATCTTTGTCCCCGTTCACACCGGGTGGCGACTCCATGTTATTTCGTACTTCCCAACTAGGCCGCGAGCCTAGAACAGCGTCGCCCAGATTCTGTTGTCTACAACGTCGCTAACGATTAATTCTAAATTAATTCGTTCACCCGAATAACAATCTAATTTTAATTCCGCGTCGAAATCCATTTTCGTTTAATATATCAAATATATTAATTTCTCAATTAATTCCAAATTACCGTTATCTCTCTTTTAATGATATTTTATCCCAGATAAAATATCTCTGCAATTAATCCCATATTAATTTTCTCTCTCTTCTAATTATCCCAGATTAATTTAGAGTGTGAGTCATACGTCATCGGTAAATCTTTGGGAAGAGACCCATGAGATCCCCAGATATGTTGGCAGTAAATTCGGTCGTCGGACTATCCGGACATGTAAGTACCAAGTACTACGTTTGTACCGATTTACAAGATAAGGTTGGCCTCTAGCAAAGCGCCATGCCTACCCAATTCTCCGGAAATATCCTTACAGGAATAAAGGATCTATATCAGGCGTAGTATACATAGTATTGCATATTTCTGTCCAGTATCGGATGATAACGTGCTAGGTCTGGGGCTGGAATTTTGTATGGCCCGTACGAAGCACATGTCGGATGTCTGGTAACTAGTCTCTATAATCGGATAACTATGACCTAGTCATATTATCCCGATGACTGCAGTACTTAAGAGTACTAGTACCGTATCCTACGTGACCATCATCTCCATATGACTGGAGTGACACTTCCTTCTTGACATCACACCCAACACACTACGATTCTCAATATACCAAGCATTGGTGTACACAGAACATGTTAAAGCCCTGGACGACCTCAATAAAAGTATATTGATTGTCGTAAGTATTAGCGGTGCAAGTCTCAGGTTAAGACCAAATACACCTACTCTGATTTCGGACTTCCATAGACACATAGTCATACTACCAATGGAATTCCGAGGGGGTCTATCCAGAGCGAAGCTGTTTCCCGTACCATCGGTAAAACACATCCTCCTATTACACTTGCTTGAGTATCCTATACCCAAATATATGAGAACTATGTCGTTGTGCCCTTACAACGCGCACAAGTGTAATACTAGTCTTTTACGTATTTGTCGATGTCCAATCTCGATAATACTCTGACTAGGGATATTTAATGATTTATCCTTCGTGGACTGATACTGTCTCATATCATTCTCCGTCCAGGAACAAATCATATGGACCTCTAATGATTTATACATCTATGTGATCTAATCACAAATGATAAGAGTGCAATCTCCTTTGTCACATAGTTAATTTGTACAATAACACCATGATCTGTACAAATAGTGACGCTATGGGTCATAATTTTCCAACATTTGCTTGGTCCTACGAGGACATGCCTGGGGTAGACAGAAGCATCGCCCAGTATACAATAGAAACTTATCTGAATATGAGTCCAGTGAAATAGAAACTCCGACGGATGAGAGCAGAGTGGGCTGAGAAAGTTAGAGAAGAAGTCAAGAAACAGATAGATGTGGTGTTCCTGGAAGTAGTAAAGTATCCTGAATGGTTAGGAAATATTGTGCCAGTGCCGAAGAAAGACGGGAAAGTCAGAATGTGTGTGGATTACAGAGATCTTAACAAGGCTTGTCCGAAAGATGATTTTCCTTTACCTCATATTGATGTGCTAGTTGATAGTGCAACTTTATCTGCCATGTATTCATTTGTAGATGGGTTTTCAGGGTACAATCAGGTTCTCATGGCTGAAGAAGACAAGCACAAGACTGCCTTTGTCACCGAGTGGGGTACATATTTTTACAAGGTAATGTCGTTTGGGCTCAAGAATGCAGGAGCTACTTATCAGTGGATGGCTACTAAATTGTTCCACGATTTGATGCACAAAGAGAGATTGAAGTATATGTGTGTTAGTTTTCCTAGAACATGCCAAGGATCTAATAAGCAAGAAAAAGTGTTCATAAATTCAAAATAAGTTGCGGAATATACTTACAATGAACGGATTTGAGCTTTAAAATTTTGAGATGAGATCTCCAAGATCCAAGCTTTAAGTGATGATTCCAACTCTTGAAGTAGTTTCCCTATCACCTTAGTTGATTTCTCCAAGTGCTAGCTTTGTTGATTTTGCAACAAAATCAAAGAGAATGGAGGAAGAGGCTCACGCTCATTGTAGAGAGTATTAGGGTTTTCATTTTCCAAAATATGTTACAAGTGTGTAGAGTGAAGAGAGAGACAAGGCTTTTTGGTTTTGTTAAAGGGTTTTACCCTTTTACCCAAAACCATGTAGTTGGGGTAATTCGGTTTCACCTAAACCAAGTGGTTGGAAAGTAAGTGGTTTTGGCATAAATGCCAACCACTTTCCAACCACCACTTGACATGTGTGAAGTGGGCCCCACCATTTTGAATTCAAAACTCAAAATATCTCTACGAACATTTGCCGCGGCTCGGTTCCATTTAATCCGATTAAACGAACTTCCGTCGCTAAATAATTAAATAACGATGCCTCGCAAATATATTACGAACGTCGTTTACGAATTAATTCTAAATTAATTCATTCGTTCGTATTAAAGTCCGACTTTAATTTCATAACGAAATCCAATTCATATTAATATATCCAATATATTAATTTTAGCCCATATGAATAAATTAAATAGAAAAATCAAATTTAACCATAAAATTCATTTTACCGATTAATTCCAAATTAATCGCGTTCTCTCTCTTCCGAACACATTTAATCCCATATTAAATAATACCTCAATTAATCCCAGATTAATTCTCTCTCTTAATTAATCCCAAATTAATTCTAATTTAAATCAACTGTCATCGGTGAATCTTGTGGAAGCGACCCAAGAGATCCCTGGATATGTTGGCAGTAAATAAGGTCATCGGATTATCCGAATACGTGCGTACCTCGTACCACGTGCTCACCGATTTACAAGACATGGTTGGCTTCTAGCAAAGCACCGGGCCTACCCAATTCTCCAGAAATATTCTTACTGGAATATATAATCTATGTCAGGCGTAGTGTACGTAGTATTGCGTATTGCGATCCAGTATCGAATTGTCACGTGCTAGGCCTGGGGCTGGAATGTGTCTGCTCCGTACGAAGCACATGTCGGATGTCTGGTAACTAGTCTCTATTATCGGATATACATGACTAGTCATAATATCCCGATGACTGCAGTACTTAAGAGCACTAGTACCGTATCCTACGTGACATCATCTCCACTATGACTGGAGTGATACTTCCGTCTTGACATCACACCCAATACACTACGATTCTTAATATACCCAGTAGAGGCGTATACAGATTCGGTTAAAGCCTTGGACGACCAAAACTAAAGTATACCGATTGTCGCAAGTATTAGCGATGCAAGTCTCAGGTTAAGACCAAATACACCTACCCTGATATCGGACTTCCATAGACACATAGTCATACTACCAATGGAATTTCGAGGGGTCTATCCAGAGCGAAGTTATTTTATGTACCATCGGTAAAACGCAACCTCCTATCACACTTGCATGGTTATCCTATACCCAAATATATGAGAACTATGCCGTTATGATCTCACATAACGCGCACAAGTATAATACTAGTCTATTCCGCATTATCGATGTCCAATCTCGATAATACTACGACTAGGGATATTTAATGATTAATCCTTCGAGGACTAATACTGTCACATATCATCTCAATCCATGAACTAATCATAGGGACCTCCTATCATTTATACATCTATGTGATATAATCACAAATGATAAGAGTGCATTCTCCTTGTCACATAGTTAATTTGTACAACAACACCATGATCTGTACAAATAGTGATGCTATGGGTCATAACTGTCCAACAATATCCCACTTGGCTTATAGCCAGTCACTCAAGTGTCTTACACCCGAACTATGTACGGTTCGCTCAAACTTCTGAGGAAAGGCTTTCATCAGCGGATTTGTATGATTATCGTCTGATGCAATTTATTCGATCATCAAATCGCCAGGATGTATGATCCGAACGAATCAGATGAATAATCGAAGTATATATCTGGATCATTGATGAGACCATTAATTCTTTAGCTTGTGCTGACGCCTAGCTCAGCTGCTAACACAACTATATCTAATCTAATTAGATTTATTGTCGACCCAAATGGCTTCTATTGCTGCCTCAGCAGCAGGAATAACCCGTATTTGTTGTTTATTCGGTAATAGCATCTTGCTTGGAAGATTTCCAGCTTACTGTGCCATTATTCAAACTGTATAGTACCGTTTAGCGACTTAAAGTCGTTTTTATCGATTAGGAAACTTGCCGCTGTGATCCCAGTCACTTCAAGTTCTCCTTCTCCATAGATTAAGACATCATCCTTAGTTCTCTAAGATACTAACGGATGTTCTTAATATCAATCCAATGACTATCACTTGGATTGACCTATTTGTGAATCCATATTCTCAAAGCATATGAGACACCAGGTTGTGTACATTTTTCAATGTACGAGTTCTCGCAGAGTGTCAATAACCTCTAGATCTAAC
>SKCR01000429.1:0-29428 GCA_019454045.1 Zanthoxylum bungeanum | reverse complement strand
TTTTTCAGTCTAGCAGTTCATCATATAGGACTTGCCAGAGACATCAATCACTTCCCAATCTTACTGCTATATTTTTGTTCAGTCTTCAGCTGACCCCACCGGTGGTGTCTATGAGTAATATAATTTTCAACAGAGAACAAAGAGATTGCGGAGAAGTCAATAATTTCAAAGAAAAATAAATGTCAAGTGAACAACAGAATACGAAAAATTAATATGATGTAAACATAAATACATAAATAAATAAATAAAGAATGGCACATAACTATTTGCAGAACAAACAATTGGAGTAATCACCAACTAAAGTTTGTTCCCAATCAAGAACAACAGAAGCAGCAAAAGCATAAATTTTGACAATTGTCAGTCTAATGAATTACTATTTAGCAAAACTTTTACCTAATGCAAAAAAGAATCATCAAAGGCTATTAACTGATTTCAGACCCAAAGTTATCTTAACCCAATTATGGCTGCATACATAACAAAATCTCTTAAAATTTTAGATTGTTCTCGAACCTGAAAATGAGAGTTATTGAGGGAACGAGCAATCTGTAAGAAAACGACGTGGCTCTTGAAGAGCACGGTAGACGACGAGGAAACGGTGGGCGACGGCTATAGCTCTGGGCGACGGTCTGCACGTGGACGACGAGCTGAAGAGCACGGTGGACGAGCAGGGTTCCCTTGAAATTGAATTTGGTGAATATCATTTTTAAATTAGGGCAAAATTGATTTCAAGATGTGTTTGGCAAACGGGACAAGACAAACTTTGGATACAAATTTTTTAACCAAAAAACAGGCAAGGTTGCCGTTCTAGAGGAAAGTAAGTACATCAATATGTAAGAATATCATTTCTCATTCAAAAAAGAAATGGTTGACAATTAGTGATACGACCCGTCAACCCAACACAATGTTAGTGAGCTTGGTTTGACCTAAAGATAACACGATAACATCACTATAAATCCATATCACCTAATAATCGTGCCGAGTCCGTGTCACTCATTTAATAATTGAGTAAGGTTGTTTAGAGTTCTTGACCTCGTCTACTAACACACAGTTAACTATTCGATTAATCCTATTGGATTGAGTCGATATTTAACTAATAGATGTGTTATATTTTTCATATTCAAAAAAAAAAAAAAAATTTGTTCAAAACAGAATTTGATTAGTTTGAGTAGCAGCAATATTACAAATTTTTTAGGAAATATGTTAAAAGAAGTGTGTCAAAGTGTTTGAGATTCTTGACATAGCTAATAAATGGATGGACTCTCTGTCAGTCCAAAATATCTTTACACCTTTGTTTGACACCATATGCTTACTCGAATTGCCACACTTAAATATGGGTGTGGTTCAAATGCATGTATGAGAAAATTCCAAAACCATAGCAAATATGAATAAACCCATTCAAGTTGCCTAATTCCTGGACATCCACAAGTGAGATTGCAAGCCAACGTTTATCCTATAGGCGCAATTCATTTTCTTCTTCATTTACATGAATTTTGAAGATTTTCTGCAAAATTTAAGCATATAAGTTAGCATGTTCTGTCTTTATTTGACATTATCATATAGTGACATGTAACATAATACACAAAAAAACATAGATGGTTAAGATTAAATTATATGCCACATGCCATTAGATGAAGATGCCAAGGAAAGGAAAAAACAAGGAGCGGATCCTAAAAGTAATAGGTAAACCAGATATTTACATCTTCAAGATTTATCAAAGCATGAGCAAAATCAAAATCAAGTTTTAAGTAGTAATGATACCACAAAAATAATATGATATGCATTGAGAACAACACGCACCCAGGACTTTTGATCTCTAATGGCATAGAATTAGCATAATGCAGTGAAGTGTCTCTAACTCTCAAGTCCAAGGTTTAAACCCCGGAAACAGTTCACAACTCACAAGGAGCTTCAGGGTTAGTGATGTGATCAACACATAGACAAATGCACAGAGATGCTCATTCAGGCAAAAATCAACACTACCTTAAGAAGTACATCCACAGCGACAATTATCCCTGAGGTTACAGAAGTACGTCCTAAAGCCTCCAACCCGCTAGAATAACTTTCCTGAAGCAGAAAAGCAATCAAACTGGATTTCTAAATACAGCATCACAGCCACTGTAAATAACGACAGGAAAATTCCAAGCAACTTCCCTCTCAGAAGAGCACAGCCAAGCCTGCTCATCGGACCAAAAATAATAATCAATCAAGAACACTAATAATATCTTTGACCAAAGAAAAGAAATTAGTTTTACATGCTCTCGAGCATTCACATATCTTTGGGCAATGATGTGTTTCAAGGATAATTGAAAGCTTAGTCAATTTTTCCCTTAAACATTTTTACTTACTTTTATCTTTATACTATGTATATATGTTTGCGTATGCGTGAAGAAAGAAGAGCGTGTAAGGTTCAAATCTCCTGAGACAATGTCCCAGCAAGGGGTGTTTGATTAAGTGAATAAGCCTCCAAGGGGCGCAAGCACACAGGTTACAGTCCTAAGATTACAATCTAAGAAATGAAAAATAAAAATATGCTCATTTGAGTCTTCATTTGATCGGGCTCTTCTCTTAGTGTAGGTAGACTTTTATAGTGAAGCTTGTCAACCGTTTTAGGCGGCTCCAGTATCTCCCTGCAGCTGCAAGATCGTGCCTATAACCGCTGAGCTGCGTGTCTCAACTGCTTGGTTATGGAGGGAAAATCGTCCAACTGCTACGATCGTGGGAGTAACCGCATCATGGGTTTTCGCCCTAATCATTGGTCCGGTCGCCCCAAGCTCTTCGTCGCTCTTCGGCCCATCGTCCTTCTTCTCTTCGTTCTTCCTTTCGTCCTAGGGTGACTTCATCATATGGTGGGGATTTTCGTCTACCAACAATTGTCCCCCAAATTTATCTTGATTGAACTGGGAGTGTGAAGATCGAGGTGAATTTTCTTTTTAGTCTTCCATCCCGGTTCGTTGTTTCCTCATTTCAGGGAAGACCGCTACTCCTATCGAGGGATGGTACCCGGCCAATCCTCAGTCCAGAGAACCTGTAGGATAGATTTCTGGTCGAAGAAAAAAAAGGCGTATAGATTGGAATGAGAGAAACTTAAGACCATTCCTTTCTGCCTTCGACCGGCCCACTATTCGGTCGATCCCTCAGTCCATAGAGTCCGGGGAGCGAATTTTCGGTCGGAGAAGACGAAACGGCGTATAGATTGGAGTGATGGAAACTTATATGATCACCCGTTTCCGCCTTTGGCCGGCCCCTCATTCGGCCAATCCCCAGTCTATAGAATCTGAGGTCCTAGGTAAGCAGCATGCTCCGCGTAGAGAAGCTCAGGCAAGCTGTTGTTAACGAGCTTAACCCAGTCGCAACTCGGGAGGTGCAGTACCTTCCACACAAAGAACCCCGGACAATCTGTCGCTAACGGACGCAGCCCATCCACAACCTTACATTTCATTTCACAACTTACACCGTGTGGATGGCCGTTCACAACTCACAATGAGCTTCAGGGTTAGTGATGTGATCAACACAAAGACAAATGCACCGAGATGCTCATTCAGGCATAATTATCCCTGAGGTTACAGAAGTACGTCCTAAAGCCGCCAACCCGCTAGCATAACTTTCCTGAAGCAGAAAAGCAATCAAACTGATTTCTAAATACAGCATCGCAGCCACTGTAAATAATGACAGGAAATTCCAAGCAACTCCCCTCTCAGAAGAGCACTGCTAAGCCTGCTAATCCGAGAAAAAATAATAATCAATCAAGAACATATAACATCTTGGACCAAAGAAAAGAAATTAATTTTGCATGCTTTCTGGAACCGGACATTCATTGCTCAAATGTACATATCTTTAGACAATGAAGTGTTTCAAGGATAATTCAATTAACATTTTACTTACTTTTATCTTTATACTATGTATATATAACCTTCAATCTCTTCACGGCTGTCCCAATTAGTGGGGCATCAAATAATTTGTGCACAAAGACAACGATACAAGAAAGCGTATCACTGAGGAAACAAATATTATCTACTACAAATTAAACAATAGTTATTGTCAAAGACCAGCACCATGATAAACAGAATAAGGAACTGTAAAGACCAACACCATAAACCAATTACCTCATATATTTTGGCAGATGATGATCACATAGAGACCCACCCAATTGATTCTCTAGTGATTTTTTTTTTTAATTTCTATGATTCTGATGACCCTTTTGCCATTTTTTTTTTTTTATTTCTACTGGGAAATTGAACACGAACTGTCACCATATTAAAGAGATATATTCCTACAAATACATCTATTCCCAAAAACTACTCCGAAATTTAAGAAAATGATATTCTTACAAATGCAAAAAAAAGCCTATATAAATAGACCAAAGTTGAGAAATGGTTTTTAAATGATATTTATTTCTTGTGAAGAACCTGCCTTCCCTGAAGTAATACTACTATGAAATTAAAAATTTAAGATCAGTTGTACCAAAACAGAGGGAAGATTCCCTCACACTATTTTGCATTTTGGAGAGACATTTATATCAAGGGAAGATCCCCTCGACTATTTAACATTTTCACATTTTTAGAAACATAACAGAAGTTCAGAAACTTACAAGATTAAAAAAACAAGAAAAAAAAAAAAAACCAACTTCAGCCTTCACAACACATCAAAAGGGGCTTTCCTCACAAGCACTTCAAGCATTTTTTAAATGGACACGTCACTCTTCAACCATCTCATCATCATCAACAACTTCTTCAATCTTCATCTTCTTTACTGCTTGCTCAGCATCATTCCGTGGTCCATTGGGGATTTGAATCAATACATCAGATTTTTGCCCAGTGGCTGCATTCACATACCCTCCGTTCTTCTCCACCCGGTACACCAAACCGTCACCCTTTGGACTGACGTCTATGTACACTGTAGAGTTCTCGTCAATTTCTTCGCGAAGAAGCATTTTTGATAACTCGGTCACCACCTTCTTCTCTAGCCATCGCCTAATAGGCCTTGCACCATAAACCTAAAACAAGAGACACACAATACATGTTGGTTTTTCGTAGAGATGGAAGTACAAACAAGAACATCAAAAAATGAAAAAAAAAATGTAATGATGCTTACGGGGTCATAGCTCTCAGCTAATACAATATCCAAAGCAGCATCAGTTACTGCCAAAGCGACGCCCCTTTCAGCAAGACGGATTGCAACATCCTTCATTTGCAACCTCGCCACCTTCCTTAGTTGGTCGTGCGAGAGAGGATCAAAGACCACAATCTCATCAAGACGATTCAGCAACTCAGGCCTAAAGTGTTTCCTCACCTGCTTAGAAAACATTAGCTCAATTTAGTACATGAACCCCTAGGCAAAAATAAAAGCACAGAGCACAGTAATACTAGGAAGTTAAAAAACTTACCTCTTGCATAACTCGATCGCGGGCAGCTTGCATTGTAACCTTGCCCATCAGTCCAGATAAGAGGTGCTCAGCTCCAAGATTTGAAGTCATGATAATAACTGTGTTTCTAAAGTCAACTGTGCGGCCTTGGCCGTCAGTCAATCTTCCATCATCTAAAACTTGAAGTAGAGTATTAAATACAGAAATGTGAGCTTTCTCCACTTCATCAAACAACACGACACTATAAGGTCTTCTCCTCACAGCCTCCGTGAGTTGTCCGCCTTCCTCGTGTCCAACATACCCAGGAGGAGCGCCAATTAGTCGTGATACAGAGTGTTGTTCCATGTACTCAGACATGTCGATCCTCACGAGTAGGTTTTCGTCATCAAATAGTTGCTCAGCGAGGGCCTTGGCAAGCTCCGTCTTACCAACACCAGTAGGACCCAAGAAAAGGAATGAGCCAGTTGGTTGTTGCGGCCTGCCCAACCCGGCCCTTGACCGAAGAACAGACTCTGCAACAGCATTAACTGCTTCATCTTGTCCAACCACTCTCTTATGCAACCTTTCGGCTAGTCCAATTAGTCTCTCTTTTTCATTCTGGCCAAGCCTGGTAACAGGAATTCCAGTCCACCGGCTCACAACTTCTGCTATTTGGTCAGGCCCAACAGTCTCTGTTAGCATTAAGTTTTCATCAGATTGGATTCCTTCAAGCTGTGCTATGGCAGCTTCAACTTCTTGAATTGCCCCATATCTTAAATCAGCAGCTCTGGCCAAATCATATCTTCTTTCAGCCTCTTGCAAGGCAAATAACAGCTCTTCTCTCTTCTGCTTAAGTCGTCGAATCTCATCAATCCTTTCCTTCTCCTTTCTGTACTTCATCATCAGAGGCTGAAGTTTGTCCCTCAAATCATCAAGTTCTTTCCGAACCTGAAGCAATAATTAAGAAATTAAGAAATTACAAAACACAAAAACAAGAAACAACCAAAACTATCAAAACAATTTTCGGATAACCTTTCTGCAGACTACTACCTACCTCAACAAGACGGGCTTTGCTAGCCTTATCTTTCTCCTTTTCTAGGGCATGAAGTTCAATTTCTAATTGCATTCTCTTCCTCTCAAGGTTATCAATTTCTTCAGGCTGACTATCAAGCTGCACCCTCACATTTGCACAAGCCTCATCAACCAAATCAATTGCCTTGTCAGGAAGATGACGCCCTAGACACAAGAAATCAAATAGATGTTAGCGCAAGCCAACATTTCAAACAAATACAAAATTAAATTAATAAATTTTAAAAGATCACCACTAATAAACTGATAAGAAAATGAACTTGGCCTACCAGTTATGTATCGGGCTGATAGCTGTGCAGCAACAACAATAGCACGATCCTGAATCCGAACACCATGGTGTCCCTCATACCTCTCCTTCAATCCTCGGAGGATGCTAATTGTATCAGGAACGCTGGGCTCAGCCACATAAACTTGTTGAAACCTTCTCTCGAATGCAGCATCTTTCTCCACATACTTCCTATACTCCTCAAGGGTGGTAGCACCAATGCATCTAAGCTGACCTCTTGCAAGCATAGGCTTAAACAGGTTAGCAGCATCCATTGATCCCTCGGTTCGACCAGCTCCAAGGACGAGGTGAATTTCGTCAATAAACAAAATCACTTTCCCTTCAGCATCTTCGACTTCTTTCAGAACAGCCTTTAACCTCTCCTCAAACTCTCCCCTATACTTGGCACCGGCAACTAGGGCACCCATATCCAATGCAATGAGCCTCACATCAGCAAGGTTACTAGGCACATCTCCTCTCACAATTCTCTGAGCCAATCCTTCCACCACAGCAGTTTTACCGACTCCTGGCTCTCCAATAAGAACAGGATTGTTCTTAGTCCTCCTAGAGAGGATACGGACAACCCTTCTAATCTCTTCATCTCGACCGATGACAGGATCAAGCTTTCCTGCTTGTTCGACAAGATCTCTCCCATAAGTTTTGAGAGCTTGGAAATTAGTATCGCCAGAAGCACTCTCCACCTTCCTTCCTTCCTTTCCGCGAAGCTTTTCCACCTCTGATTTCACTCTTGCTGCAGGAACTCCAGCTTCCTTCAACAAATCCCCAATCTGGGAATCCTCAAGGAGTCCTAAAATTAACTGGTCAACAGCTAAATGGGTGTCTCCACGCGCCTTCTGTGCGGCTTGGGCACGTCTAATTACTTTGATAAGTGTAGTACTGGCAGGGATTTCATCAGGGGGTGGAGTTTGAGATGGGAGTTTCTTCAGAGCTTGATTGAACACTCGTTCTGCTGACTGTGCAGCATTTTCACCACCAGCATTTTTGATTGCCTGAGCAAAAATGCCGCTGGGATCAGATATCAGAGAAACTGCAAGGTGGAGAGGAGTGAACTGTGCATGACCCGCACTCATTGCCAGTTCATGAGAAGTGGCAATGGCCTCATTAGTCTTGTGGGTAAATTTGTCAGGATTCATCGGTACTTGTGAACGTATACAGTAACTGCAGCAAAGCCGTAAAGATAAATTAGAAAAATTTCCACACCCAACTGATTAATTCAACCACTTTGAACAAGAAAAAAGAATGCTAAACATCTAAATTTAAACCATTTATAATGTTGCACCCAATGCCATTCAAAGAAGGCCTCGTTAGCACAAGAAACTATATATAAGATTCTGAAATATAAACCAGAGCGATTCGCAATGGCAGGCAGAGCATAGCAAAAAAGAGTGGCAGTTAAACCAACTACTATTTCTAATATTTAAAAAAAAAAAAAAACAGAGCAAGCAATCTTGAAGAATCTTTCTGTTTCTTTACTCTGTTTTTCTCTACAAACAAACAGGGCATTTCCAGACGAAACCCACAAAGAGAAAAGAATCTCTTCATCAAAAAAGAAATGAAAGAAACCATAAGAACAGAAACAGAGACTTGACCAAAAAAAGACTCGGAAGCTCACGTTAAATTTGCAAATTCACTAGGCAAAGTTCATATACATGCATATACCCAAAACAGAAATGAAAAGAGAGAGTGAAGATTTTGTTACCTTTATTTACGAAACTTTCTTTGATCGGAAGTGAATTAGAAATGAATTGCTAACGACGAGTTTGTATTTTTGCTTTGATTCTTGTTGAAAATGAGGAGAGGGAGAAGGTGGTTTTATTGAAGGCGATAGAGGAGTCTGGAAGATTTTACCCATATTGTCGCCAGAATGTACTAGAGAAACTACGTGGGCCCAGATTTAACTGGACTACTTATTCCACGCGCCGACTCAGAGATTGTATCCAACTTCCTCTTTCTTTTTTTTGGTTGTTGAATCGCAGAATCGGCGATTAGAACTCACTGGACTCCCCGAGAACTTATTGCACGTGCCGCCTGAGAGAATGAATGGTTTGTATCCAACTTCCTTTCTTTTATTTTTATTTTTTATTTTTTTTTAAAAAAAAAAAAAAAAGAAAAGAAAAATGACGCCTAGTTACCTGTAAAAAATTTTAAATTACCGCCTCTCTAAAATTTTAAAATTTTAGTTTTTAATTTTTTTTCAAAAAAAAATTATAACTACGAAATAACTACGGAAATATTCCGTCGCTAAATAGAAACGGAAGCGACGGATGTAAATTCTGTCTCTAAATATAAACGAAACGATTAAAAATTATAATTCTAAAAATATAGAGATTACAATGTCATTATGACAATTTATAGGGAATTGTGTATCATTTTTCCAAAAATATTTATGGTTGTTTGAGAGGATTATAAAAGAATATTGATTCACCTACATTGCTAACAGTAAACAGATCAATATATTTATTTTAGAAACGCTGGAAACTCCGC
Source organism: Zanthoxylum bungeanum (assembly GCA_019454045.1). Classification (NCBI taxonomy): domain Eukaryota; kingdom Viridiplantae; phylum Streptophyta; class Magnoliopsida; order Sapindales; family Rutaceae; genus Zanthoxylum; species Zanthoxylum bungeanum. The sequence goes on along the minus strand of SKCR01000429.1, from coordinate 20,228 downwards.
AATCAAATCATTCAATCTGGATTTGAGAAGAATAGGTAAAATCTCATACTAATCAGATTCTTACAAGAAATACACCGTTTGACTCAAACCCAGGACCTGAAAACTAAGTTTTAAGTCATTTACATAGATTTTTTATTTATATAAGATAAGTATTAATTTTAATAAAAACTAACATGGCATTAATAACTGATTATCATATGAAATTATGACATAATGTTACAAGACGACTTCTGGCACGGACCAGCACGTGTTTTTTCCATACTAACATTCATTCCCAAAATTACGGAACGCACCGTTTTGGCCAAAGCGAATTTAGATGATGAAATTAATGTTAGAAAAATAATATATGAAATAAAAAAATAATTTAATAGAATGATTAATATATCAGTATATATAACTTCTAATCAGAAGGATAATCTAGTAGCGAATTCGTAATACATTCAAGACTTAGCATATGCGATCGTTGATTACTATAATGAAATAAAAAACAGAGGGAAATCACGACTAACAACTCGAAATTAGATAATTATTTATTCCTAAACAATGCATCTGCAAGTGCAAGCAAAACGAGAGCTGAATGATCAACAACAGACACAAATAATGATGATGAGTAAATAATTATAATGGGAGTTATCTAAAAAAAATATAATGGAACTACGTGAGTTTTAATTTCTCTCACCCCAAGAGGATACGTAGGCAACTTAAGTTTTTTAAAAAATTAAGTTCAAGCTCTTTATTTTATTTTTAATTTAAGTTTTTAATTTAATGTAATATAAATTCAAATTAATCAATTTCAATTTCAAATTCAATTTTTATTTTTTTAAAAAAAATTAAAATTCAAAATTTTAAATTAATTAAAAAACGAAACCGTCCAGTCTGATTTCGGTTCTAGTTAGGTTTCGAATTTGGAACTGAACTGTTGGCCGGAACGGTCTATTAATTTGTTATTTCACAAAACGATTAAGCATTATGTGAATATTCTAAAAATATTTATTAATAAAATAAGTAATTTTACATATCACTCAAAAATCATCATAGAATCTCTAAAGAAATAAAAAAAAATTTCTAAGAGATTTCATAATTCAATTATAATTTTTTATTTATGTTGTAATTTGTGATGATCCTAACTATTTAATCTTTATATTGTAATTTATTATTATTTTATTGTTTTGTAACTTATCTCCACCATAACTCCTCGCTATAAAAATAGAGGAACTCCATTTATATTTCGGTATTGTAGACGCGGATTTTAACCCAAGGTCTACAATCGAGATTTCGTGAGGGGGCACTGGCGATCCTGCAAAACAAAGCTCCCAAACTGTCAGTATATTTTTTGTCAAAGGCAAATGGGGTACCTTCTGGATAGAAAACCTTCTTCCACAATGGAGTCAACCTCAATCTTTTTTCTACCAAGATCACCATCCAATTCCTCTCAGGGGGTGGGATGTTCAAAATGTAATTTGTGTTCGCTACGACCCCAGGCGTCACGTCGAAGCTACGATTGCGGTTCGAGCCTGTAAGAGGGAACCTGAAGCACTCCTACCAATTGTTGAACGACACTCTCTCCATTGCTTTCATCACCACCCACCTACCGCCCTCACGTCAGTTTACGGGGATCAAGGTAACATCTGACCTTGCTCCTCCTCCTATGACTTTTACACCTCATTATCATCACTGACTTGGGCGTCGGAGTGCCCACGGCACCCACCCCACCGGTGGGCAGACCCTCCACGCTCACCCTACCTCTTTGTTTTTCAGGATCGACAGTGCCCCCTCACGAAATCTCGATTGTAGACCTTGGGTGAAAATCTGTGTCTACAGTTTGGCGCCCACCGTGGGGCCCTAGCGATTCATAACAAATAAAGCTCCCAAACTATCAGTAAATTTTTTGTCGGAGGCAAAAATGTACCTTCTGTATAGAAAACCTCCTTCCACAATGAAGTCAACCTCAATCTTTTTTCTACCAAGACCACCCTCCAATTCCTCTCAGGGGGTGGGATGCTCAAAATGTAATTTGTGTTCGCTACGACCCCAGGCGTCACGTCGAAGCTACGATTGCGGTTCGAGCCTGCAAGAGGGAACCTTAAGCACTCCTACCCATTGCTGAACGACACTCTCTCCATTGCTTTCATCACCACCCACCTACCGCCCTCACAGCAGTTTACAGGGATCAAGGTAACATCTGACCTTGCTCCTCCTCCTACGACTTTTACACCTTATTACCATCACTGACTTGGGCGTAGGAGTGCCCATGGCACCCACCGCTCCGGTGGGCAGACCCTCCACGCTCACCATACCTCTTTGTTTTGCAGGATCGCCAGTGCCCCCTCACGAAATCTCGATTGTAGACCTTGGGTGAAAATCCGCGTCTACAGGTATCAAAATCATTCATTAAGAATCAATAAGAAAAGCCTGCAGCTTTCAAGGTACTCTCTTCTTATATTTCTCTTTACTTTTATAACACGTTATCAGCACGATCTGCTCATTTATAAGTTTCTTCACACACAATTCAAAATAAGACCAAAGCTAAATCAACATACGCAAAATGTCTAAAGCCAATTCGCTGAAAAAATTAATGCCGAGTACGCCAAAGGCCTGAAACCTTAAGAAGATGAAGTTGATTGCTGCTATTATTTTAAGAACATGCGTCCCTGATGATGATAAGTGGATTTGAAAAGCCATGAGCCAAATTTGGCCTGAAGCCAATTCAGATTCACATGCCTCTGTACTTGATGATGATCTCATGAGATAGCTATTTTAATGGTTTGATGATTATGCCATTTGTGGAGTCATCACGATCATGCCCCAAAGCCAAAAGTGTATGGTTTTGAATGGCTTTGATGATCATGTTACTTGGCTCTTAAAAAAAGAGGCATAATTGTGTGGTTGTTTAATTAGAACCGGTACTTTTATTTCAATCCTAAAATTAGAACTCATACTTCTAATTCAAAACCTGAAATTCTGAATCTCAATATTAAAACATGTAGTTCTGATTCAGAACCAGAAGTTCTGAATCTCAATATTAGAACATGTAGTTCTAATTCAGAACCTGAAGTTCTGAATCTCAATATTAGAACTCGTAGTTCTGATTCGGAACCTGAAGTTCTGAATCTCAATATTAAAATTAGAACTCATAGTTCTGATTCAGAACCTGAAGTTCTGAATCTCAATATTAAAATTAGAACTCATAGTTCTGATCAGAACCTGAAATTCTGAACTATTAAAATTAGAACCCGTAGTTCTAATTCACAACCTGAAGTTATGAATCTCAATATTAAAATTAGAACCCGTAGTTCTAATTCAGAACCTGAAGTTCTAAATTTTAATCTTAAAATTATAACTTGTAGTTATAATTCACCATGTTATTCTTTTATTTATTAATATTTTAACAAATTAATTATTTTTATGAGTATGCTATGTGGTTGCCATTAATTTGGATCCTCCACATCAAAAAATAAAACCTGTATTTTTTTAATTTTATAGTTTATTTTAATTTCTTTCATAAATTTGGTTAACCATAAGAGAAAATTAGAACCTTAAGTTCTAACTCATTAATTAATTATTAGATTAGAACCTGCAGTTATAGATCTATAAAATAATTATAGAACCTGAAATTCTATAATTACACTACAATTAAAGAACTTGAAGTTATAATCTCAATCAATCAGACTTTAAATTAAAAACTTGCAGTTTTAAATCTTTCATGGAACCTGAAGTTCTGAATCTATAATATCATATTTATGAACTTGAAGTTCTAAATATTAATGTTATCAATCAGAAATTGCATTTCTGAAATATAATTCCTTTTAGAACCTGATGTTCTAAATAATAATGTAAGAATGGAACTTGAAGTTCTAGGTCAACGAATTATTTTTTAAGAGAACCTGAAGTTCCAAATACTTGTGTAATTTTTGGTTCATACACATTTATGTGAATTTTTTCGTATTTTTTTATTATATTTTTTATTTTATTATATCTTTATTCTTTTAAGTTATATTATATATATTATTATATTGTTGCCAGAAGTTTGCAATAATAAAGAGCTAATCAGATCTGAAGTTCGAATGAGCTTTTAATATCAGAACCTGTAGCTCTGAACTATAATTTAAATAAAATGTGATGTTCTCATAGAACACGAAAATCAGTTTCTTAATATTCTCAATAGTGAATGTTAACTCCAATTACGTATAGATATAATAGAGAAATTCAACTGCAGTAAAGGAATAAGGCTATGGTAAGTGAAATTATAACACACTTGTGAATACAATTTATAATTTTGCATTACTCTCTGTATATCCATTTGTTTATGATAAAATATTAGATTTTTCAAATATCCAGAAGATATTTAGTACTTTCAAATATCTTGAAGATATTACTTTGACTTATACAAAAATACAATGATTATGTACTTGATATACATAAAATTTGTATCTTATTTGTAGATATCATTGATCAACTTTTATGAAGGTTTTTAGAAATCATATAGAACCTGAAGTTCAAAGATATCCGCTGAAATGGTTATCATATCAAGACATAAGTATATATTTACTATTGGCAATTACAAATAAATTAGAACCTGAAGTTCTTAGTTGTAACTCTTAAAATCAAAATTTCTACATCTATCATTTTCATACATGAACCTGAAATTCGGAAAATTAATTATATAAATTAGAACTGTAAGTTCTACCATAATTTTTAAATCTAAACCTGAAGTTTAGAGTTATAAATTATAAAAGAGAATTCAAAATTTTAGGGAACAAAATAAAATTTGAAATTATAAGTTACAACTTTAAACATTAGAACCTAAAATTCTAAAGCTTATTGTATCATATATATGAACACGGAGTTCTATACATGAATTTGAAATTTTTGTTCTGAATGTCTTATTATACCATTTTATTTCATGTGGTATAGATATTGAGATGTTAATTCAAACTATATACTTGGAATATACCACTAAGGAAAATAAATATCTCTGAAGGATGTATATTTTCCTCTGACATATTTTACAAGAGAGCTTGAAGCTGTGTCTACTATAGTAGAACATATTTGGTCTACTATTATTGAGTTTAACTCAATTGTATCTAATATTACTTCACAGCTGAAATTATGAATTGAAATTTTTTTTTGATTGGAAATACAATATTTACTATTCCTTAAAGTGAATGTAAAATACATATCATATTGGATATGTAAATGTAAAAGAATGACATGATTAATGTCCTGACAATAATCATGAATCATCATGATGATAAAGTAATAAAAATGGATATAACTAACATATTATATTTACATATTGTCATTTAAATGAGACAATTTTCATCTCTTTAAAAGAAAGGAAACTTCCTGAAGTAAGTCACACATTTTTTAAAATTAGTTTATTATGTCTCATTTAGATTTTCACTCCAGTCATAGCGAAAATGAAGTGCGAATGATAGTTCATTCGCAGCAAATTGTAAATCAATTACATAATGTATTTATACATGCATCAAAAGTTACCAAGTCACATATACTAATTGTTAATACACTAACTCGGGTGATTGTTCATGTTGAACAATCTAGTGTAAAAACGTCTAATAGATTATTTGTTCCACATCAGAAGCGTGACAGACCACTTGGTTCTAAAGATACTATTCCCCGGAAGAGGAAAATGAGAGATCATGATCCTATTGAAAATAATGCTCGAGTAATGACTATACCCACATCTTCTGAATCACCAGTTCTAGAAGAACTTATAGTCCCTGAAGAGACACTAGCTCCTGAAGAGGCTTTCAATTCCAAAAATGAGGAAAAGTCTTCAAATTATACTTATACAAGAGAACTGTGGGATCGAAAGGAAATAATCATCGACAATGTGTTTTCATATACAGTAACTACTGAAATTACAAATGATTTTGAACCTCAAACTGTGGATGAATGTAGACAAAAGCACGATTGGCCTAAATGGAAAGAAGCGATTCAAGCAGAATGGACTTCTTTAGCCAAACGTGAAGTATTTGGACCTGTAGTCCGGACACTTGAAGATGCCAAACCCGTTGGTTACAAATAGGTATTTGTACGAAAACGTAACGAACATAATGAAATCATTAGATATAAAACGCGACTAGTTGCACAAGATTTCTCGCAGAGACCAGGTATTGACAACGAGGATACGTATTCTCCAGTGATGGATACCATTACGTTTCGATTTTTAATCAATTTGGCAGTCTCTGAAAGATTGGACATGCGTCTTATTGACGTAGTGACAACATATTTGTATGGGTCACTTGACACTGATATTTACATGAAAGTCCCCGAAGGATTGAAAATGCCTGAAACATATAAATCAATTGATCGTAAATTGTGTTCAATCAAGTTACAACGATCTTTATACGGATTGAAACAATCTGGACGCATATGGTATAATCGTTTGAGTGAATATTTGATGAAAGAAGGATATATAAATTATCTTATTTGCCCATGCGTATTTATTAGAAAGTCCGAAATTGGATTTGCCATTATAGCAGTATATGTCGATGATATGAACTTAATTGGAACTCCTGAAGAGCTTCTCAAAACTGTTGAATATTTGAAAAGAGAATTTGAGATGAAAGACTTGGGAAAAATGAAATATTGTCTCGGCTTGCAGATCGAGCATAACACTAACAGAGTATTTATCCATCAGTCTGCATATATTGAAAAAATTCTCAAACGTTTCAACATGGATAATGCTAATTCATTAAGTACTCTCATGGTAGTTTGATCTCTCGATCCTAAAAGGGATCAATTTCGTCCTAAAGAAGATAATGAATAGATACTTGGTCCAGAAGTACCATATCTTAGTGCAATTGGTGTCTTGCTGTATTTAGCTCAATGCACCAGACCCGATATTGCATTTTCTTTTAATTTAATGGCAAGATTTAGTTCTGCGCCAACTCGAAGACATTGGAATGACATCAAACATATCTTTCGTTATCTTCACGGAACTAAAGACTTGAGATTATTTTATTCAAATGAGCTAACACCAAAATCAGGCATTGTTGGTTACGCTGATGCAGGATACCTCTCTAACCCTCATAAGGCACGTTCACAAACAGAGTATGTTTTTACCTATAATAATACAACAATTTCATGGCGATCTACAAAACAGTCTTTTATTGCTACCTCATCCAATCACTCAGAGATACTTGTACTACATGAAGCAAACATGGAGTGTATATGGTTAAGGTCACTTATACATCACATTCAGAGCACATGCAACTTAAATTATGCCACAGATATTCCAACAGTGATATATGAAGATAATACTGCATGTATAGCACAAATCAGAGGAGGGTACATCAAGGGAGACAGAACCAAGCACATCTCACCTAAATTCTTTTACTCATGAGCTCCAACAGAGATAATACTGCATGTATTGCACAAATCAGAGGAGGGTACATCAAAGGAGACATAACCAAGCACATCTCACCTAAATTCTTTTATACTCATGAGCTCCAGCAGAGATAATACTGCATGTATTGCACAAATCAGAGGAGGGTACATCAAGGGAGACAGAACCAAGCACATCTCACCTAAATTCTTTTATACTCATGAGCTCCAGCAGAGCAAGCAAATTGATGTCAAGCAAATAAGATCAACCGATAATTTTGCAGACTTATTTACAAAAGCTTTACCGATATCAACATTTGAGAAGCTTGTATATAGTATTGGCATGCGTCGACTTAGTAAATTATATTGATGATGTCTTTCATCAGAGGGAGCATATTCATTGATATGACACAAGTGCATTGTACTCTTTTTCCTTCGACCAGGTTTTGTCCCACTGGGTTTTAATGAGGCAATGTTATTCCGCTCAGAAGTCAAACAAATTATTTATGACTAAAGTAGTCGTACTCAATGGGGAATGTTGTAATTTGTGATGATCCTAACTACTTAATCTTTATCTTGTAATTTATTATTATTATATTATTTTGTAACTTATCCCCACCAAAACTCATCGCTATAAAAATAGAGGAACCCCCTTTGTATTTTGGTATCAAAATCATTCATTAAGAATCAATAAGAAAAGCCTGCAGCTTTCAAGGTACTCTCTTCTTCTATTTCTCTTTACTTTTATAACAATTTAACAATTATTAACCATAATTAATCACGTGTCCTTTTAAGTCATCTAACATTCATAAATTGAATGGTCAAAATACGAAATTTCACAAATAATGGAAAACAATGCTATCTCGTTCAGAAAAAAAAAAATTACTCGATATATCAATTGAACTTCAAATCTTTAACTTGAAAACTTTGAGATATCAAATCAAGTAATAACGGGAGAAAAAAAAAACGCAATATAATTCTTCGACTTGATGGGCATTTGAAATTACGGACAATGCATGCATAGGACATAGAAGTATATAATTTTCAAAGAGCAATAGAAAGCCTCATATAATTTTCAGATATATATATATATATATATATACCCAACAAGGCAAACAATATGCAATTTAATTCTACCACATCACCAAAATTCAAAAATAAAAATAATTCATTGTAAGCACTAAATCATTTAATGTGGATACAATATGAGTCTCAATTATCTCCAAGAACTTAATTGGTTTTTTTTATTTATTTATGTACATGTAATCACTAATCACAGCTGCCACCAGAAGCACCTCTCTCTTTTACCTCCAAATGCAACGTTGTCGTCTCCGCAAATCCTCCACAATAACAAGTTTTCAGCTGAAACAGCACATAATGTATTTATATTATTTCATATTTTAATTCACGCAATCATGTTATGCACATCAGTTAGTTCAAAAAAAATTCCAGACATTTTATAATCTTTTTCCATGCCTAATATCTAATAGTTAACAGTGTACCAAAAATAGTCTACTGATACAAAATACCAAGATCAATTTAAAGAGATCAGTTATGGGAGAATGTGATGGAACCCTCAAAATCCCTCAACAATTTCAGAACAAAAAACACACAAAACAGAAGCTAAAATATATTTCCATTCATAAGAAAATCAAACTGAGACAATAACAAGGATAGTTGAAGGTGGTGATTAATCCACCAGCCCATGCACAACAATTGTGAGGTGTTGGCAGCCTCCCTAGTTTCCCTTCCAATCCAATTCCCAAATTTTCCTAAATGATAGCATATGTAAAACAAAACAAAACATTTCTAATTTATATCTAAACCCTAATGACTAAATTGACCAAATTACCCTTCCTTGTTTCCTATTTTACCCATGGGTCCTAACATTACCCATGGGTCCTAACAGAATGCTTAGAACTCACCGATTGCTTACATGACAGATAAACATGCATAGTTACCCTACTTCCATTGATCGGTAAAAAAGGCTACAGAAAACAAATAGAAAACTTTGCAGAAGGCGTGTCTTTCTACCTTGATAGAGAGAGCTAAAAACCTCAGAATTACTGGTAGATCAGGTGGAAGTATGGAAATTAAAAGTTCCAGAGTAGGAGCAGAAACAATTCAAGACAAATGTATATGAAGCTAGGAATTAACTCACAACTTTGAAGGAATCGGCATTAAGGTGTAGAAGGCTATCCGCATACTTAGATAGTTAACAAAAACAAGTGTTTCATGAATTTATGGTTAGCAGTTAGTTATTTTACGTCATTTACTATACATAGTAATGTTGAGTCCAAGAGAATAATGATGCTCACAAATAAATAAATCAATTGAAAAAAAAAATTAAAGATGCATACTGTATCTTTCATTAAAAATACAAACATTAACTAAAGAATATCATTGTCTACTCTACCCACGAAAGTTCCAATCCTATGTAGGCAGACCAAATAAAATCTATGTAGAACTTCACAAACAAAGAAACATATATGATACTAACTTGCATAATACTCGTGTCAAGGATCTTCTAGTTTTCATTCCTCATCACTATCATAAACAACTGCCATCCGGCGATGTGTTGGCATCTTCCTTGGAGGAGAGTCCTCATCTGACTCGATTCCCCTGCGCTTGAGACTGCTTCCAGAATCCTTTACCTTTTGTTTAGGTTCCTGCAGAAATAACCAAGAAAAAAGATGCTAAAATTAGAAAAGCAAAACTTATTCTCAACAGTATAACAGTACTAAATCATATCCTCTACATTAGAATAATAAGAACAAAACAAGAAGACACTATCAAGATAATACACAAGATGTCTGAGAATATCCATCCAGAAACCCTAGCAGAGCAAGTATTCAATCCCTACTGCACCGCAGGACTAAAGGAAATAACCAACTAACAATTTCCTATCAGGGATGTGTGTAACTAACAGTTGACCTTAGAATTAGATAAAATTTGAACTTTCAATGTCATTAATTGAACATGTCGAAAACAGGAGTCCAAATTTCAACAAAATGTCAAAATTTTCTATGCCGTAATTGCATGAGTAAAGTGAACTCCAGGTGCATTTTTTATATCTACTTATCCATGGTAACTATGCATCCAATAGAAAAACCCAAACATTGAAACATTCAAAACATTGACATACCTCAGCCTCCTCCTCATCCTCAGATGCTCTATTCATATCCGGCTCTTCTTCTTCATCTTCTTCATAATCCTGTTCTGGCTCCTCAACCCTCTTAAAAGGGGGAGACCTCTCATCTTCCTCACCATCAGTTTCATACTCAGACTCCTCTCTCTCGCTTTCAGAGAAATCTACTGGCCGCCGAGATGATTTAGCAGCAGGCAAGGATGACAACTTGTGGGGGATGTCCCTGTGGCCCTGTGGCTGATAACCCAAAGGAAAGGGGATCAGCAGAACAAAACTTTTATGAAAAAAATTAAAAGGAAATTTACTCAAGAGTTCAAGTAGCAAAACCTTCTTGGCATTAATAATACGTTTCTCTGCTCTAACTTCGGCTTCCAGTTCTTCCTCAAAGCGGCGGCGAGAACGACGAGAGTCGTGATAGTCTGTTTCATCATCCTGATCAAAATCGAACAAATCAAGAGAATGATTCTGGTTTAAACAGATAAAATAGATCAAAAAAGATTCCAGAATATGAAAATAAAGACCAACTGTATTGTTCGTATTTTACTCGAAGGTATCAATAAATAGAAAAGATGAGTCTGCTTAGTAGCATGCTATGGAGAAACATAAATTTCATATACACATACGTATACGTATATATAAACGCATATGAAGTGCAAACCTCTTCAAGAGCATCCTCCAAATACCCAGTTGAAAGTTGGCGCCTCCTGTCTACAGTTTGTGTGTACTTTCGGCCAACTTTTTCCCTCTTCCGGTTCAGAAGTACATTAGCTCTAATGTTTTGACTTTCAACCTACAAACAATTAGGACAGTTAAAATTGCTTCTCATGGACTGTGTACCAACAAAAACAACCATAATGAAAAGTAACTTACCCTTTCTTTCTCCTCCTTTTCTCTCTCGGGATCAATGTCAGTAACACAGTTCTTAACCTTATACACCTTTTTATGCCGCGAGTCAACAAGAGCAGTCAATAGTCTATGTGAATTTGATGACAAGGATGATGGAATGAACCTCATCTTCTTTAAAATTCTTCCTTGTGATTGGAGGATTCCCTGCAATATGACATTCAAGAATTCAAGGAAAAAATCTTTACCAATCCAACTTCTCTAATATAAAGAATATGGGAAGCACTGTGCAAGGTTTTCTTCTTCATTTTCAAAAATAAAAACTGAAAAATGGAAGAAGAGCGAGAGAGGTAGAAAAATGCACTCATAAAGACGATCTCACATGAGATTCAAGAATTATAAAGGCCAAGATTGGAATGTAAAAATTGAGTTATGGAATTAGAACCAAAAACCAAGATATATAATATGGTTAGTATTTGACACAGTGGGGAACTTCATCTCTCTGCAACAAACATTAAATTCTCTGCAAGACCTAAGTTAATAATTGCAATTTAATATAAACAATTTATTTCAATTAGCGTTTCAAGTGTTTTAGGAAACCCGACCTTCTTCCCCCACAAAAAGGTCTCCGACCAAACCAGTGACAAGAATTTCACTTTCACGGTGAATTTTAGATAGATGGAAGAAGGATACAACCATTGTAGTTTTTGAGATTGCAAAATATGGTTATGAAGAAAGCGAGAGACAGAATAAGAAAGAAAGAAGACTGTTCAGAATAGACAGTTTTAAAGGGCTTTAGCTTTGAGTACACATTCAGTTGGGCAGCATGTGAATCTTAGTCGTTGGTTTTGGTCTTGGTCTTGGTCTCCTCCAACGCCTTAGATCCATGTCTGGACATTTTCCAACATCCAGGAGACCGGATGTAAGAAAAAAGAAAAAAGCACACACATGTATCAACCACCTAACTAAAACCATAAGAATCAGATGACGATTATTAAGGGTAAAAAACTGAGACAAGACATAGGTATCAAATAATATTGAAGGTCGACAAATTCTAATCCACATGAAACAACCAAAATCAGAATATGAAGGTCACCTTTAGGGATGGCAACTTTATTCGATCCAGCCTAGATCCGAAAGATCTGAATCCGGATTCAAATCTAAATCCGGAAGACCTGAATCCGAATTCAAATCTAAATCCAAATCAGGAAGATCTGAATCCGGAATTTCATTTTTAGGATCCGGGTCCCGGATATAAAATAAGAAAAATGGTAACAAAAATTATTTTTATTTATGATTTTATTATAATTTTATACTTAGATTTATATTATTTTAGATAAATTTTAAATTGTATATGTTATTTTAGATGTCAAATTGGTATTGTTTAGTTATGGATATTACTTTATTTTATTTTAATTATTTAAAATTAAATAATCTCAAAATAAAAAAGTAAAAATCCAGATACTTTTTGCGGATCCAGATATCCGGGAATCTGCACGGATAATATCCTCATCCACATAAAAATATGCGGATCTGCATTATGTCATCCCTAGTCACCTTTTGCTGCTACATGACCTATGCTGTTAAAGGTACGGCCTAAGCGCACTAGGGTGGATTTTTCACGTAGCCGCTTAGGCGGCGATTAAGTATTTTAAGTTTATGACATTATATATAATTCTGCATGTTGGACTAGTCAACATGCCTTTTGACTAACGCTTGGGCGGGTTGAGCTACCAAAAGGTCCAAAACGCTTTTCCCCACTTGCTGCCTTTGAGAGCATAACATAAGACCATCATAAAAAACAAGTAAAACTAAAGTCGATGACTAACAACAAATATAAGTCCAAAACTTTTAAATCATTCAATATACAACCATTGTTTAAAAATTCGGTCGAGGCGGCCGCCTCACAGGAAACCTTTTTTTTTTATATTTTAAATTTTATTAAATGAAACGACGACGTTTTGGGGATTTCAAAACGTCGTCGTTTCATTTACAGTATTAAAAAAAAAACAAGAAGAAATTTGATTCTAGGGTTTTTATAATCTCTCTCGGCCTCCTCTGCTCTCTCTCTCTCGGCGACGGTGACGGCAGCGTTTGTGGTAATCTGTTCAGCTTGTTTTTTTGTTTTTTTTTTTTATTTTAACTTGTTAATGACCTAAAAAAATCCATTAAAGAAACTAGAGAAAAAAGATAAACTTATTTTGAAGGCAATATATAAAGATTTAAGTACAAGTTCTGGACTAAAATCATATGTGGTGTAAATGTGTAATATTGTAATTACACACTTTAGTGAACTATCCTGTTGTAAGCAGTAAGCTTCAATTAATTGGCCAAAAATACACACTTCAGTTAACTATCCTGTCGTATTCGTATAGTGGTATGTCATATGTATTTTAAGTCTGAACTGTTTCAATATGCTATAGATGATAGCTTATTTAGGGATTAGTTATCAATAATTGTTTAAACATATTATGAATTATGAAGAAATGAATGTATTTTGGATTTAACATGTTTTTATTATTCTGATATTACAATTTTAATTATTTTTTCGATTTTCGGATCGAGGCAGTCCGCCTCGCACCTCAATGGTCGGCCGCCTCGAGGCGCCGCCACGTATTTTTAAACATTGTATACAACATTTTTATAAATGTCCAAAACCGAAGTCCTCCAATACATAGCTCTTTGTAGTTTGTATTTTACTCGTTTTTACACACACACAAGAGGACCATCTTTTAAAATTCACAAGTGAAACTTATGTCCCAAATGGAAGCATAAAGATCGGTGAGACTTATGATTAAGATGCCATTACTTTCATGTGTCCTAAAAGAGAAAATCAAAGTCAAACACAAATAGGAAGACTTGTAAATACCGCAAAATTCACCACACTGTTATGGGTCATGAGACAGGCATACAGCAAAGAAATAGAGACCATATTCTGTTATCTTGTAAAGAATCAAGGTTTATAGAAATTAAAAAGTCACTTCAACATGGAGGATTACAAATATCATTAAAAGCAAATGTTACTTAAATCGATAAATCTTCTGAAATACATATTCCGAATCAGGCTGTTTGAAAAGGTTACATAACTTTGAGGTAATTTGACAAGCAAGCTAAATTCATTGGAAGATTAAAGATATTATATTCTTAACCAGCATATCAAACAGAGTTAAGGAGCTACCTTTCCATGTCTAAGGAAAAGGTGTGCTTGATCATGCTGTGCATCTTGCTCAGTAATGTCAAGAACTTCATTCCCAATTTGTAACTGTAAACTGCCATCTGACCATCTCACGAAGCGTGCATTGCTTTCGTACTACATGCCGAAAAGAAGTGTTAGAAACAGAAATGATCTGAGAAAAATGATATAGTTGAGCATAAAATATTGCTGTCCTGTGCAACTGCAGTAGAGGTAAATCGAAGGGCAGTGGGAATGGAAACGAATGTGGCCTAGTTTCTTAATGCATAATTCTTTTCCTTTCTTTTTTCTTTTACTAGGAGGTTCTCCTTAATTCATTTGTTCTAAGTTATGGAAAATTAATGAGTGTCCAACTAATGCTAAAATATGTACATTAACTCTCAATTCTCAAACAATTGGTGTTTCATTACTTTCAATCATCTGGTAAAAAGAATGGCATTTTTATTGAAATAATTGAATTTTTTTAAGAACAATTTTTATTGAAATTCGCAAGTAACAATATATGTAACACATAACTCGAACCTATCTTTTAACATTTGTAATTCTAATCAAATCAAAATTACTTGACAAGCATCACCACATTAAACGCATACAGACAATTTCATCTACCAAACTGTTCAGGCTCCAAACACATCCAGTGTATTTTTAAAAACTGACAAAGATGTCCTTGTGTCATTTCTTACTTTTTGCATTACTACCACAAGATTTAAAGGTGCCATTAGTGGAGAACAAGGACAGCAACAACAATAGCTGTAAAATCCTTTATTGCTTTTGCAAGTTAAATGTAGTTCTTTACTTTATTTACTTTTTATAATCAATACCAATGGAAAGACCAGCTCACAATGCATTATTTTTTGCAACAGAAAAAATTTAAGTGAAAATTACAAAACATGGAATTTATTAAAAGAAGAGGAAGAAGGAAACGCATGCAAGCATACGAGTACCTCATCTATATCTATAGATACCGAATACACATTCAAATATGACATCACTCATACTCCAACATGTAAACTGAAAGGAATCTACTCACTGATGTCGTGCCATCTCTATTTTTAACATTCCTCCAGCGCACTATATTGTTTTCCAGTCGAATACGTTTTCTGGCTCCAGACTCATCTGTCACAAAGGTATCCTCTTCTACATACGTCTTAGGATCAAATGGCTTCGGGTCAATGCCCATTATATTAGAAACTTTGATCATATTCATCTGCAAAAGAAATCTGTAAAGCATTAACATTCTGGCTGATGGAAACACATTGATATTCATCTGCTTTCTTTAATAGCTCCCAATCTTAAGGCAGCAGAAGAGTACAATAACCATAAAATTAGCATACATCTTAAAGCCGGATAAAGTTCCAAGATAACAAAGTCGGAAAAACATACAGATGTGATTAAATTTGTCAAAACAAACATCTTTCTAGATCAACAAATGCAAAAGGATAATACCCCTAGCAAAAACAGATGCACAGCTTAAACTATTTTTTTCCCAAAACGTACTCAAAATTGCTTAGCGCACTTTAGCTAGCACAACCTAGTCTTACCACTTTGTAATGAAAATAAAACATGCAATTGATCTCTTAGTAATACATAAAATGATTTCTTTTAAATCAATTTCAACACAATAAGGGGTTATGAATTTAAATGATATTGGTTTGATTATCATTGCAAAAAAAAGTTCCATTTGTCCAATTTTCAAGCATCTCATAAGACGAGAGACGCAGCAGTCACGTCAGATATTATTACAGCAGCACATAGAAGATAAAATACCTTAGTTGGATCAGCTGGCGGTAGGTGCAATGGTATTTCTAGCTCTAATGGGGGGCCAACTGGCTTCTCTTTATGTTTAGGTTCAACATGCTCCTCTTCCGACTCATACCGCATATCCTCATCAGGCACTATATCTTCAGGCCTCAAACTTTTCCCATAGCTCCCATCCTCTTCCACAGGGGATCTCTAAGAAATGAAAATTGCAGCCATGATTACATATTTCCTTGCAATGTCAGGAAACATAAAAGAAAGTGTAATTTCTTTGAGACATCAATGCTCACGTTTGAATCTTGATCCATGTCATTCCGAATTGCATATTCTTCCGCATCTTCTTCATCTGAGTCACCGAATACATCACGAATCTCAGCAGCTGAGTGTGAAATGTTAGCCTGATCCTTCTCCTCCCCTTCAGGTGATCTACTGCTAGAAATTAAGCTTTCCACGATAGTAAATACATATCACAGTACACTAGCTTACATGCAATAATTCTTATTTAAAATAAATCATAGGATCTTCATTTCAATGTAATGGGCAATATCAATTTTATGCATTAAATGTCATATATTTCCAGTGACTGAAATCATAAATATTCTGCCTATAACGGGAAACAACATCCAACCAGAAAAATGAGCCATCCTTAGAAAGCAAGAAAATCTTGAAATGGCATCTGTTATAGTAACTAACAAATTAGCTCCACCAATGTGCAAATTCCACTTGATACGTTAGGAGCAACCTGGCCAGTGAATCCAGCTGATTCCCTTCCTTGACCCTATTACCTTGTGGTCCTTCCATGCAGCATGCAAATTGAAAGTGGCATTGCACACAAACATGGATGCCAACATGACTTAAGACGTAATTCATTCTGAAAAAAAAACAAGTGCATCCACACAAGGACACAGGCAAAACGAGCGAACCAATATATAGATAGAGTGATTATTACCTTGCACTCCTGGCCTGATCAACCTCCTCATCTTCCATGTCAGGATACTGATTTTCCTCAGACCTCTCTGATCCACTTTCAATTACTTCCCGTCTTCTGCTTGTTGCTACTCTCTGACCATATTCTTCTTTTTCATCACTGTCCGTATACTTTGCTTCACTTTCTTCCCTTTCACCAACAACATCTACCTCTTGAGAACTTTGATCTCTTTCACCCTCACTCTCTCCAGGATCAGGTTCTGCATCACGCATTTCACCTTCACTTTCCACTTCTGCTTCTCCATGCCCCTCTACTTCTACTTCACCTTCACCTTCACCTTCACCTTCACCTTCACCTTCACCTTCACCCTCACCCTCACCCTCACCTTCACCCTCCCCCTCCAGTCCCCCCTCAGCTTCATCCTGAACATAGAACCCAGAAAAATATATTATGCTGCAAACGAGCAAATATATTTTGAATTTTAGTTCATAGGCATTAAAGATATTATTCGAGCTCGGAATCCTATATATGATGCTACCAACAATTTTGCAAATTCAAGCATGTCTCAATTAGTTGACAAGAGTGTAAAAAACATATAATAACATCTTTAGAACCTTCTAAGAGAAACCAAATTCTTCAAGGAATCTATCCTAATTCAACATTAACCTGATCAAAGCTGATCACTCTGTTTCGATAATATCAAACATCAGAAGCATCCAACATCAAAATTATTCATGAATGCACACTGTTTGTATCAATTAACAAAAGTTAGGGCATGATCGATTAACCAAACAGCAAATTTACAGATTTCAATAATCAAATAAATTAAAACCTAACGAACAAGGGCAAAAAGGGAAAAGATAAAATTACAGAAGCGTAATTTGGATGAGGATTGGACTCGTGCTCGGATTCAATTTCTTCTTCTTCTTCCTCCTCCTCTTCGGATTGATCGCCGAATAGGTTCTGCATCATCTGGTGCCTCTTCTCTTCTCCTCCCATCTCTCTCTCTCTCTGATTCGATTACGAATGCAAATTCAAGAAGAAGCTTTTTGTGGCTTTCTGTATTATTTTCACAGATCTGTATAATGTGCTGTGGCTTCGCTAATGGCTGCTCGTTAAGCCCAGCAGTATATCTTTTGACACGTCGCTATTGGGTAACTCGTCGTAGTGGGTTCCAGTTCCGCTTTATTTTGAACATGGTTTTTTTTTCAATAAGTAATACGTAAGAGTAAGTGTGGCAATGGACCGGGTTGGATCATGGTTTTGATAAGTCCAGTTTGAGTTTGGTAAGTATTTTTTTATCTGGGTCTAGGAAAATTCCAGTTCGGGTGTTTGTCGGGCTGGGCCGGCCTGGCCCGACTCGAGCCGGGCTTTATCCGACACGATTTTTATTAATAAAAAATTAAATATATTTTTAATTTATTATATATATAATTTATTATATAAATATAAATAATATTTTTTTAAGCTCGGGCCGGGCCTGGGCTTAATGTGCTAGGCCCGACTCGGGCCCGAACCCAAGCCGGACCTCTACTTCGCGGGCCCGACCTGAGATATTTTACCCTCGGGTCGGGCCTGGTTTTTTTGTCATCCTTAATCAATTGTTAATATTTAATTAAATATAAATCTATATTCACAACTACTTATCATGGATAAAAATAAAAAATAAAAAAAAAAGTTCAAACCTCAATTAGTATCGTGGTTGTTAAAGGCTCGAAGCACACCAACTCACCAAGGCGTCCTCCTAGGCCCTAGGCGCAAGGCGCAATATGAGGCGCATGTCTGATTGAAGTGAGACGCGTTTAGTTTTTATATTAACTAGCAGATAACTAACGGTATAAGCGGCTTGTCTTATTATAGATAAATATGATATATATCAAATGTAAATAATATAATTAATTAATATCGTATATTTAATTATAATTGTTCAGACAATACAATTTCTTTAACATTCTTTCAAATTAATAAATGTGACTTCTAACTTATTCCATTTTAGAATTTGTTATTGATTGATAATAAATCTCTTAATTCAAGTATATATTAGGCTATCTTATGAACATTTTCATAGTTAACTTAATATAACTTATGACTCTTGAACTTCTACTAATAAATAAGTTAGATTTAATTCAAAATATGAAAAATAAAATATTAATAATTCATTTGAAATAAATACACATTTAATTAACAAACTTTAAATTATTAATAATATGAGAAAATGAAGAGTTGAGAAAATAAAAGATTTGAAATTGAAGAATATGAAAAGGTGAAACATTAATAAATCATTTGAAACGATATGTATTTAATTAACGTATTTTCAATAATTAATAATTTTGTAAAACGAACAAGTTTAGAATATCTCAAAAAATTAAAATATTTGTAGCGTAAAATTTTGAAGAGTTTTACGTTAATAATTTATTTTAAATATTAATAATTCATTTTAAATATTAATAATTCATACGCCTTCGTAAACAACTAGACAACCTAAAAAGTAAGTCATTTCTCATCTTTTATACAGTAAATAGATAGAAAGATAGATTTCTCACTTGAAATAATTTATTTAAATTATATTTAATAAATTGATCTTATAAATTTCAACTTAATAACTAAAATTAATAATTATATCACACGAAAAAATCATAATTAACAAAAAATATTTTAAAGTTATCAAAATTGATAATTCATGAAATATTTATTACTATTTATCTCTTTCATTCAACTTTTGAACTTTGTAATATTTATGATGATGTGATATACGCAATTGTTCATGTCGCATTTTCAAAATTCATTTTTTTAGAGAGGCTCACATACGCGCATTTTAGGCTTTATGCTTAGGCATTGCGAGGCGCTCGCCTAGAATTATGAAAGGCGCTTCTATTCTTAAGCACGCCTTTAATAACCATGGTTAGTATCAAATCCATTTTTTATTTTATTTTCCTGTTTTGAGAATCAGTGGGTCCCAAGTTTATCTCAATTTGTTTTGTTTACATTATTATTATAACTAAACAAAT
>SKCR01000428.1:0-29143 GCA_019454045.1 Zanthoxylum bungeanum | reverse complement strand
CCAAGACATCAATTTTGGGGAAAAAATCATCCAATGCTTTTTCTCAAAATGAATCATGTATAATCAAATATCATACATTTAAACACGCTTAAGTCATCAAATAAGCTCTGCATGAAAAATCCATCCATGGAACACCTCCACATCGGCCAGACCACATTTTGGGAAAAATCATCCAATGCATTTTTGTTAAATTGATCATGTATATATCAAATAACATACATATAAGCATACTTTAGCATCCAATTCCACAAGAACATGCTTCATCAATGTTCCCAAATTAACCCTAATGTATTTCATGCTTAAACTGCTCAATGATACCATTGTTGGTACTATATTAGTCCCAAGGAAAGATTACAATAGAAATACATAATCATACATGCAAAGTTGAAGGATGGCGGAAACACACTTACAAGCTATGTGACGAAATGGTGATGAGGATCCTTGAGCCTCCAAGGATGAAGTTTCGGCCAAGCAAGAAGATGGAGAAAGCTTCAATCTTTGAGTATTCCAGCTCCAAATGCGTTTCCCTATCACCTCTTTTGTTCCTTGCTTGTGCTAGCAAAATGGGAATGAGAAAACAATTTTCTGCCTTGTATGTCAGCAGCTCACGGCTTGAGCAAGAGAGAAAGAAGAGGAGGTGTTTCACTTTAATTTGTTCCCTTTGCATCCAAAAATCGTGAGAGACAAAGGAAATGAAAAGTGATATGATTCTAATACCAAAGAATTTTTTAATGCAAAAAATCCTTCAAACCGTGCATGGCTTTCCCCCAAATGAAATCCATCATTTTCCAACATTACCACACTTTGAGATAGAGACAATGTATCATCCCTCAAAGGTGACTAGATACATCCACCATCTATTCGTATTAAGTAATGAGATATCGTGATGTGATTTGCGGATATCACTCGATTCAAAATACGAATGTGTCTGCAAACACTTTCGGCTCGGTTTCGTTAATTCCGAATTAACGAATTTCCGTCGCGACGTGAATTAAATAATTACGCCTGCGAAATTACTATTCAGTTCGCTAATGAATTAATTCTAATTAATTCGTTTGCCCGATTAAAATCCGATTTTAATTCCGCGTCGAAATCTAATTCGTTATATAATATATCGAATATATTATTTTATCGATTAATTCCAATTATCGATCTCTCTCTCTCTCCTAATAAGGCATTTTATCCAAGATAAAGTTTCTCCGTTATTAATCCAAGATTAATAAGTTCGAATCAAACATCATAGGTGAATCTTCAGGAGCGACCCAAGAGATCTCCGGATATGTTGGCAGTAAATACGGTCGTTGGATAATCCAAACCGTACGTACCTCGTACTACGTTTTAACCGATTTACAAGACAAGGTTGGCTTCTAGCAAAGCGCCATGCCTACCCAATTCTCCAGAAATATTCTTACTGGAATATTAGATCTATATCAAGCGTAGTAAACCGTAGTATGTACATCGTCCAGTATCGAACGATCACATTTAGTGGGGCTGGAAGGTGTCTGCCGTACGAAACATATATCACTCAACAACTAGTCTCTTAAATCGACAATCCTGACCTAGTCATATTGTCCCGACGTTGCAACCTTTTTAGATAACTAGTTCTGTGTCCTGCGCGATCATCAACTCCATATGTCTAAGTGATACTTCCATCTTGACATCACACCCAGTACACTACGTTGGACAAAATGACCCATAGCGTCACTATTTGCACAGATCATTGTGTTGTTGTAGCAAATTAACTATGTGACAAGGAAATTGCACTCCTCATCATTTGTGATTAGATCACCATAGATATATAAATGAAGAGAGGTCCCTATGATTAGTACCTGGACTGAGAATGATATGAGACAGTATCAGTCCCCGAAGGTTTAATCATTAAATATCCCTAGCCGTAGTATTATCGAGACTGGACATCGATAATGCGGAATAGGCTAGTATTGCACTTGTGCGCGTTTGTGAGGGCACAACGGCATAGTTCTCATATATATAAGTATTGGATACTTATGCAAGTGCGATAGGAGGTCGTGTTTCACCGACGGTACGGGAAACAGCTTCGCTCTGGATAGACCCTCGGAATCCCATTGGTATTATGACTATGGTCTATGGGAGGCCGAAATCAAGGTAGGTGTGTATGGTCTTAACCTGAGACTTACATCGCTAATACTTACGATAATCGATAAAAACTGGTCTTGGTGGTAGGGACTTTAAACGGTTCTGAGTACACCACTTCTGGGTTTATCAGATCGTAGAGTATTGGGTGTGATGTCAAGATGGAAGTATCACTTCAGTCATAATTGGAGATGATGTCACGCAGGATACGGTATTAGTGCTCTTAAGTGCTGCGCGGCCATCGGGATATTATGACAAGGTCATGTATATCCGATTATAGAGACTAGTTACCAGACATCCGACATGTGTTTCGTACGGGGCAGACACTTATCCAGCCCCAGCCTAGCACGTGATTATCCGATACTGGGCCGATATAACAATACATTAGTATACTACGCTTGATACAGATCTTAATATTCTTAAATGGATATGTCCGGAGAATTGGGTAGACTTGTGCTTTGCTAGGAGTCGACCTTGTCTCGTAAATCGGTAGAACGTAGTACTTGGTACGTACGTGATTCGGATACTCCGACGACCGTATTTACTGCCAGATTATCCGGGGATCTCATGGGTCGCTTCCCGATAATCCACCGATGACGCACAACTCGCGCTCTTAAATAATCTGGGATTATAATAGAAGAGAGAGAAAATTAATCTAGGATTAATAACGGAGATGTTTTTCGGGATAAAATGTCGTCTAAAGAGAGAGAACGATTAATTCGGAATTAATCGATATATTAATATATTCGATATATTAGACGAAATTAGATTTCGACGCGGAATTAAAATCAGATTTTAATTCGGGTAAACGAGTTAATTTAGAATTAATTCGTTAGCGACGTAAATAATAATTTCGCTAGGCGCATTATTTAAATTCGATTGAATTAACGTCGCGAAGTAAGCTCGTATTTCGGAAATATCGAACCCGAACGCGTGAGTGCACGTGGGCCCACTTTCATTTGGAAATGTGTGGGGCCCACATGACACATGTCATCTAATGCTTTGCATGTAGATTGTGTACATTGCACTCAATGTCATTGCATGTAGATAGTGTACAATGCACTCAATGTTATTGCATGGAAATTGAGTGTTTGACACTCTAAGCCATTGCATGTTTTGTGTCATAATTTTATTATTAATTTAATAAATATTATGGCATAAATATAAATTGATTTTTGGTAAATCATTTTTAACTTAATACACAATTTATCTCTCTCAAAATTCTCTCTTCCTCTCACGCCCAAAATGAAAGATTGGGACTGGTTTTGGAAGCCAAAAACCGTGAGCAAGGGAAGCCAAGAGTTGGGTTTTCATGGTGAAAACCGCAAGTGCTAGCACACTACGAGTCTTGCGAAGGTGGTAGGGAGGTTCACCCATGAGGCGGGACTCATCCGAAGGAGTTTGGAGCTTCGTTTTGAGACCCGAAACTGCCAAGACAGTGAGCATGGACTGTTGCAGTGGCTTGACAAGGCAGTGCGTTTTTTGATTAGATTCGTCTTCAAATCGACTTCAACCGATCAATGTAAGTATTCCGCTATCTTCATTGGTGTATTCACGCATTATTTCATGTCTTGATTTGATCTTGGGACCTTAGAATTAACCAACAATGGCATCATGAGCTAATGTTGCAAGCATGAAATTTGTAGGGTTTAAAATTTGGGTAAATGTTTGTTGAGCATGATTGAATAAATTGATTGTTTAAGTATGCTTATAACATGTTTTATTTGCATTTTGGTTGGACCATTTGTTGAAAATTGATTTGGAATAATTTCCCCCAATTTATTCATGTTGGCCGAATGTGTAGGAGTCATGGAGTTCTTGGAATTTTTTCATTTTAATTCATTGGATGAGTTATAATGATAAAGGATGATGTTAATTTGAAGTCAATTTGATTGAATCTTGAATTGACAAAAAATCTCAATTTCCTTCACCTTGGCCGAATGTATAGCCCTTTGAATGTCTTGGTAATTTTGGTTTTGTGACATTGGATGTGTATGAAATCAATCGGAGGTTGATTTGATGTCGATTGTAGGTTCGATTGGATCGAAACCGAATCGGACACAAAATCACCTTCCTTGGCCGAGAGCATTGAAGCATTTTATGGGTTTGATTTTTCATTATGTGTGTTTGACATGTAATAATGAATTAAGTATGATTAATTGGACTAATTTAGTGTTTTGAAATGTTGATTAGTTGATTAATCATATAATGCACTTTTGGTAATTAAATTGTGAAATTGGATTTTTGGATTTAATTATTGGGCCTAATTTTGGAAATTAGAATTTAAAGTTGTAATTGGGCCTATTGGGCTTGATTTATCAAGTTTGGTTTAGGCCAAGTGGATTAGATCCAATTGGGCCCAAACCTTAACCATAAAGCCCAATTGCGACTAATGAACCTTTAAAGTTCAATTGGCCTAATGGCCAAGATTGATTTATGGGCTTATGGGGTAAATCCCGGATTGGACTTTGGTTATCGGTTTGACCCGAGTTGACCAAAGTCCACGCCTTAAGAAATCAATCAAAAGCCCATTGGACTTTAATTGAATTGACGTTGGACGTTATTCGGACTTTGAGTCCCGACGCGATTGAATTTGGAATTTAAATCGTAAAGGTTTATTAATATAAAGTGCAATATTTAATTTAGAATTGAATAATGAATTAGTATTAAATACATGTTAAATTGGATTTAATTATGTAGTTTAATTTAATTCATGAATTCGTACTTTAAGTACTTATTCGCAAAAACGAGTTTGACTCGAACAAAATCAAATCGTTTTTTGAACATTGGATGATCACTTAATTATCAGATTAATTAATTTGATTAGATTGATTGATAGCATGCTTATGTGTGTGAATACGTGGTTGTGTTGAATGAATAATGCATATCGGATGGATATTAGTCGGGTGGGCAATTTTAGAAATTGTTGTAATAAATTCGATTTATTAAATTGGACCTGCGTGTCCAGCCTTATCACCTTCTTTCTCTTTGTATTCTCTTCTCACCTATTCCCCTCTATATATATGAGGTTTCTTTAGAAGTGTAGTGTAACGGGTAGAAGTAGTACAAGTGCTAGCTTGAGTGAGAAAGGGAGAGATTTGATCTAGGATCAATGTGTTAAGTATCCATCCGCATATCATTATTATTTTATTTCATACTCGCTTTATTATGTATTTAGAATGCATGTTTAAGGGTGTATGATGATGAGACCTTAACAAAGATAATTAAATTGGTAGCCAATTTGCACGCGAAAATCCCTCAATCTATATAAGCAAATATCCTTCCATTGATGATTCTTGTTCAAGATCCGAAGTTGGCATTGGTTTGTTTTTTACCAAAGTCAAGACCTTGTCAATCAAGGATGTACTTGAATCATGAGAGTTTTGTTTGCATATCGGTGTCTTGTCCAAATCGTGATTTTTTTGACCAAAGTCAGATCACTTTTGTCCAATGACATTGATTACGAAACTTTCCTCGTCAATGGGTCCCGCTTAACTGGATCATTAGGTTTGTGTTTGGCCAAAGCCAAGGCCTAAACGATTCAGAGGATATGGTTAGGAAAATGTATTGGATACATTGACATTATACATATGTTTCGGACTTGGATGTCCACCTAACCGGATCTAGGAATTGGATGAGATCCAATTGATCTGTGAGATCTACCTAGTTAAATAGCATACAGCTTTTTATTGGCCAAAGTCAGGGTTGTGTGTTATTTAATAGGATCCTAGCCCACTAGGAAACACGGTTTCCCGAGTACTCCACAGAGGGTTAGAGACTCGACGAAAAATAGTGGGAGGCAAGTATTGAATTTGCAACATTCGTTCAATTACTCGCTAAACACGCTCATTTACATTTTACTCGTCGTATTAATCAAAAGTATTAGTTGGACTAATATTTTATGTTGTTTTAAATTATATATATAGTTGGACTATATACAAACTCATTCAATATATAGCTGATTTTATAATTGGATTATAGTAATCAATATAATTGAATTAAATAATAGTTGATTTTATAATGGGATTATAGTAATCAATATTAAAATTATAGTTGATTTTATAATTGGATTATAGTAATCAATATAATTGAATTAATGATAGTTGATTTTATAATGGGATTATAGTAATCAATATTAAAATTATAGTTGATTAAAATAATTGGATTATTGTAATCATTATAATATATAGTACCTTAATAATTTGATTAAATAGTTGGACTATTAAAATCAAGTAAAGAATTGAAAAGGTCGAATATTTAAAATATATAATCCTTGGATTAAATGTTTTAAATGATTTAATTTTCAATTGGGAATTAATAATAGGTTAATTTATTTGATAAAATAACTTATTATTACTAAGCCCATAATTAAGCAAATAGTAGAGCATAAAGTCTTTGGAAGATTTATGTGATGATGACTTTAGTGCTTAATTAATATACTTACAATAAATCTATCTTTAGATTTAAAAGTATTAAAATTGCAATTAATAATTCTTGGAGAATTAATTGACTATTCTAGTGGAGAAAAGTCAAAGTTTGCAATTAGGGCATGTAGCACAAGGTGCACATCGTTTCGATATTCCGAAACCCAAGGCTTGGCCAAAGGTTTGTGAAATATTGAAAAGGATAATTGACATATCTCAAAGTGACTACCATTTGGATATGGAAGACACGAAGGAATTAAAGAAAGGCGCGAGGCTCTAACTTTAAAATATTTGTCAAAGTTATGTTCACAACTAGTATTAAAATTAGATTTTAAATACTTAGTGTGGTACATAAAATATATGTATTGACGTTCAGAATCCGCTGTGAGCTGGATACTGGCTTCAAGCCGAGATTTCTCTGCAAATCGGAAAACGGGACGAAAGTCGCTTTTCGACCGTAGATACCTAAATTTAGGAACTACCATTTGGGTATGTACTTAAATTGGGAAATGTTATAATGTAACTAGTTAGACTAGAGACATTATCTCTATATCAGTGTTTAATCCGATGCGGATAAAACCTTATATTCTAGAACACTAGTGTTTTCATTATATAAAGATGATACTGAGATAAATACATTGGATGTAAATAACAGAATTTATATTTTGAATATAATAAAACTCAAAAACATATAAAATGACAAATAAATAGCTCAAATTGATTTGATCAATAGAGACTTATTTGTGGCATTGTTGTCTGGGACACAATTAAACAAGACTCGTATATCCACACTTTTGAAGAGTGGGTACTAGGACTGATTTGACTATTCAAATAAGGTCTACGAATCTAGTTTATTAAACAAGACTCGTATATCCACACTTTTTGAAGAGTGGGTACTAGGACTGATTTGACTATTCAAATAAGGTCTACGAATCTAGTTTATTAGGTTAAATACCTAAAATACTATTTACTTGGTAATAGTAAAAGGGCCACCGATCTGTTAGCCCTATTCCTGGTGAAGTAAGTGGGCCCATATCTAGCTAGGCTAGATGTGAACATGAATATTTCGTGACATTAACGGATGTGACATCACGTTATGGTTATGTGTTTCTTTTGAAGAACACAGATCGGAAACTTTAGAGTTTCGACACGAAGTAGACAAACAGATCGGCTATAGTATTATTCCGCCACGGTAAGACCGAAATGGAAAATACTTAAGCAGTAAGTTTCATATATAAATGAAAGAGTACGGTATTCTTTCATATGAGGACTCCTCCTGAGACACGTTAGTTAGATGGTGTGTCCGAACCAAAAACCGAATTTTTGTTGGACATGATAAGGTTTATCACGAGTCGCTCTGAGCTATAATTTCCTTCAACAGGATATGTATTAACAGTGCAAAACTTATTTAGAATAAGGTTCCATATAAATCTGTTTGACAGATATCATATAGGATATGAACAGGGAAGAAACGAGGTTTCTCATTCCTGATAATTGGGTATGCCAGGCATGACGTTTGGATGATACCAAACTAAAGGACCCAAATTGGATTAGTGCCAATATAGGTTATCCTAAGGGAAACCATAAGTATAGTACTTATAAATCCCACATGAGAACAATGTGATTGTTGCTCACCATGCGGTTTTCCTGAGAGGAATACCGATATGCAGTGGCAGTGGGAGGATAGTGATACTCGATGAAAATCGGAGTAATACTATTCAAAGCACGAAGTCCTTTATGGAACACACAATAGTTCATCAATGATGAATCTATACCATTAATCTTCAAATACACAAGAAACCGCGTAGATCAGAGAGAGTCAGAAAACAACCTGGGGTATGGGTTTCTGATCTCACCTCATAAAGATTTTAATCTTTTAAGGTACACCAACTGATTACGTATGAGGAAGTGATACGAGGTATCGACTCCCTAATATGGCAAAGTGCCATGAAACCGAAATGGATTCCATGTATAACAACTATTTTGGATACTAGTTGTTGTACCACAAGGCATTGTGCCTTTGATACATTAAACGTCTTCAAGGAAGACATACATGGATGGCAACATACCAACGTGCAAACCTAAGGTTTTGACGGAAAGGTGTCGTTGTCAACATTGTGTTAATAACGGTTCAACCTTTTAACCTGTTGCCATGGTAAATCCATTTTGAAAATGCTTAAAAAAAAAAAATAATAATAATAATAATAACTGTATATTTCATTTATGAAATGTGTCAGTTATAAATCAAAATCGCTTTCCTGAAAAGGAAACCTTTTGGAGGATGTTTTACAACATCCTGACGATTTTGTATAACCGACAAACAAGGTTTGCGGGTTATTCGATCCATGTTTGGATTGATGCAAGCATAAGGTTCTTGGAACTGTTATTTTGAAATAATCATAATGGTTTATGATTTGATTCAAAACTAAATAATTCTTGTGTATATAAGGAGGTTAGTGGGAGAGCGCACTGACAGTGAAATTCCCATAAAGCAATTGGTGAAAGCTTGGCTTTCAATAGAAATTCTCCGTAGAATTCTGGGGAGTAACAACCTTTATTCAAGGAATAAAGATCTACTGGGATAGATTTGGAGTTTGTTAACACTCTCTGGGAAATTGTACATTTAAAATGTACTTGTATTGGTGTCTCATACGCTTCGAGCATATGGAGTCACAATCGGGTCAATCCAAGTGATAGTCACTGGATTGAAGATTAAGAACACCTGGTAGTATCTGAGAGAACTAAAGATGTTGTCTTAAACTATGGAGTGGAGAACTTGAAGTGACTGGGATCACTACTGCAAGTTTCCAAACAATTAAAATACTACGGTACTATAAAGTTTGAATAACCGGGACAGTGAGCTGGAAATCTTCCGAGCAAGATAACTGTTGCCAAATTAACAACAAAAGCGGATTATTGCTGCAGCTGAGGCAGCAATAGAAGCCATTTGGATCGATAATAAATCTAATTAGATTAGATATGGTTCTATTAGCAGCTGAGCTAGGCGTCAGCACAGGCTAAAGAATTAAAGGTCTCATCGACGATCCAGATATATACTTCTATATCATCTGATTCGTTCGGATCATACATCGTGGCGATGTGATGATCGTGTAAATCGCGTCAGACGATAATTAAGCAAATCCGCTGACGAAAACCTTTCCTCAGCAATTTGAGCGAACCGTACATAGTTCAGGTGTGGGACACTTGAGTGACTGGCTATGTGCCAAGTGGGAGATTGTTGGACAAAATGACCCATAGCGTCACTATTTGCACAGATCATTGTGTTGTTGTAGTAAATTAACTATGTGACAAGGAAATTGCACTCTCATCATTTGTGATTAGATCACCATAGATATATAAATGAAGAGAGGTCCCTATGATTAGTACCTGGACTGAGAATGATATGAGACAGTATCAGTCCCCGAAGGTTTAATCATTAAATATCCCTAGCCGTAGTATTATCGAGACTGGACATCGATAATGCGGAATAGGCTAGTATTGCACTTGTGCGCGTTTGTGAGGGCACAACGGCATAGTTCTCATATATATAAGTATTGGATACTTATGCAAGTGCGATAGGAGGTCGTGTTTCACCGACGGTACGGGAAACAGCTTCGCTCTGAATAGACCCCTCGGAATCCCATTGGTATTATGACTATGTGTCTATGGGAGGCCGAAATCAAGGTAGGTGTGTATGGTCTTAACCTGAGACTTACATCGCTAATACTTACGAATCGATAAACTTTGGTCTTGGTGGTAGGGGACTTTAAACGGGTTCTGAGTACACCACTTCTGGGTTTATCAGAGAGTCGGTAGAGCATTGGGTGTGATGTCAAGATGGAAGTATCACTTCAGTCATATTGGAGATGATGTCACGCAGGATACGGTATTAGTGCTCTTAAGTGCTGCGCGGCCATCGGGATATTATGACAAGGTCATGTATATCCGATTATAGAGACTAGTTACCAGACATCTGACATGTGCTTCGTACGGGGCAGACACTTATCCAGCCCCAGGCCTAGCACGTGATTATCCGATACTGGGCCGATATACACAATACATTAGTATACTACGCTTGATACAGATCTTAATATTCTTAAATGGATATGTCCGGAGAATTGGGTAGACTTGGTGCTTTGCTAGGAGTCGACCTTGTCTCGTAAATCGGTAGAACGTAGTACTTGGTACGTACGTGATTCGGATACTCCGACGACCGTATTTACTGCCAGATTATCCGGGGATCTCATGGGTCGCTTCCCGATAATCCACCGATGACGCACAACTCGCACTCTTAAATAATCTGGGATTATAATAGAAGAGAGAGAAAATTAATCTAGGATTAATAACGGAGATGTTTTATCCGGGATAAAATGTCGTCTAAAGAGAGAGAACAATTAATTCGGAATTAATCGATATATTAATATATTCGATATATTAGACGAAATTAGATTTCGACGCGGAATTAAAATCAGATTTTAATTCGGGTAAACGAGTTAATTTAGAATTAATTCGTTAGCGACGTAAATAATAATTTCGCTAGGCGCATTATTTAAATTCGATTGAATTAACGTCGCGAAGTAAGCTCGGTATTTCGGAAATATCGAACCCGAACGCGTGAGTGCACGTGGGCCCACTTTCATTTGGAAACGTGTGGGGCCCACATGACACATGTCATTCTAATGCTTTGCATGAAGATTGTGTACATTGCACTCAATGTCATTGCATGTAGATAGTGTACAATGCACTCAATGTTATTGCATGGAAATTGAGTGTTTTACACTCTAAGCCATTGCATGTTTTGTGTCATAATTTTATTATTAATTTAATAAATATTATGGCATAAATATAAATTGATTTTTGGTAAATCATTTTAACTTAATACACAATTTTATCTCTCTCAAAATTCTCTTCTCTCTCCGCCCCAAATGAAAGATTGGGACTGGTTTTGGAAGCCAAAAACCGTGAGCAAGGGAAGCCAAGAGTTGGGTTTTCATGGTGAAAACCGCAAGTGCTAGCACACTACGAGTCTTGCGAAGGTGGTAGGGAGGTTCACCCATGAGGCGGGACTCATCCGAAGGAGTTTGGAGCTTCGTTTTGAGACCCGAAACTGCCAAGACAGTGAGCATGGACTGGTTGCAGTGGCGTGAGCAAGGCAGTGCGTTTTTGGATTAGATTCGTCTTCAAATCGACTCAACCGATCAATGTAAGTATTCCGCTATCTTCATTGGTGTATTCACGCATTATTTCATGTCTTGATTTGATCTTGGGACCTTAGAATTAACCAACAACTACGATTCCTGATAAACCCGAAGTGGTGAACACAGAACCGGTTAAAGTCCCCAACCACCAAAACCAAAGTTTACCGATTGTCGCAAGTACTAGCGATGCAAGTCTCAGGTTAAGACCATATACACCTACCCTGATGCGGCCTCCCATAGACACAGACATACTACCAATGGGATTCCGCGGGGTCTATCCAGAGCGAAGCTTTGTTTCCGTACCATCGGTAAAACACAACCTCCTATCGCACTTGCATAAGTATCCAATACTTAAATATATGAGAATATGCCGTTGTGCCCTCACAACATGCACAAATGCAATACTAGTCTTCCGCATTATCGATGTCCGATCTTGATAGTACTCCGACTAGGGATATTTAATGATTAAACCTTTTATATTGATACTGTCTCATATCATCTCAATACGGAACTAATCATACGGACTTTTGCCATTAATATATCAAGTAGTAAATAATTTTACAAAACGGCAAAAGGCAATTTCATTATCACATAGTTAATTTTGTACAATAATACAATATCATTTACAAAACAGTGACGCTATGGGTCATAATGTCTAACAATTCCAGCCCCAGACCTTGCATGTGACATTCGATACTGGATCGCAATACGCAATACTACGTATACTACGCCTGATACAGATTACATATTCCCATAAGTCACATCGCAAGTCACCTTTTGTGATGGAAGTCACATCAACTTTGAGTGATGTGATGTCAGTCACTTTTTGAGTGATGAGAGTTGTTGAGGGCAATTAATGCCATTTTCCCTCCAAATGTTTTTTTTTGCTTTTTGGAAAAGCATATACCAAAACTTTGTAAGATTTTTGGCATTAGGTTTTTAGAAAAAAAAAACACAACACTCATTCTCTATCTTTTTTTCTCACCTTGGCCGAATGGCCTTCTTCATTTTTCCTCTCTATTGTCGTGAGCCTAGGGCTCATTGTTTCTTGATTTTGCTTCAAAATCAAAGGTGCTAGCACATCCAATGAGTCATTCAAAGGTGATAGGGAAACCAATCCTTGAGCTTGGAATCAACACTCAAAGCTTGGAGCTTGAAGATCAACAAAAAGGGAGGGCTTGGCCGAATACATCAAGGAGCAAAATTTTGTTGTTCAACGCATCCACTTAACCGATCAAAGTGAGTATTTTCCGCTATTTTTCTTTGTTGTATTCGCACATTTCATTGCTTAAATTGATCTTGGTTTGACCTAGAAAACCCAACAATGGTATCAGAGCCAGGTTATTAAGCATGAAATTGAATTTAGGGTTCTTAACTTTAATTTGGGGCTTTTATGATTTATGCATGATTTCTTCAAATTGAGGTTTTGGTTGGGCTTGGATGATGTTAAATTATATTTTTGCATCTTAGGAATTGAGAAATTGAATTGGATAAAATTTTCCCAAATTCCTTATGCTTGGCCGAATGGTGTAGGAGCCCTAGCTCTTGGTGATTTTAAATTTTAGACAATTGGATGTGTTTAAAATGCATGGGATATATTAGTTTGTGATTTAATTGGATTGAAATCAAAATTGATATATAAAGTCCCCTATTGCCGAGAGCTTAAGAGCATGTTGGGATTGATTTTGCTTTAATTATGTTGGACATGAATTGATAATAATAAAGCATGATTAATTAGTGTAATTGGTATTTTGGAAATGTTAATTTGACTAATTAATTATAGCTAATACACTTTAATTGATTAAATTATGATATTTGGAATATTGGAATTTAATTAGTTGGGCTTAATTTGGAATTGGGCTAAAAATGTTGTAGTTGGGCTTAATAGGCCAAGTTTTGTTTAGGTTAATTGGTTGGATCCAATTGGGCCTAAAACCATTTCCATAAAATCCAAATATATTATAATGGGCCTTTAAAAATTTAATTGGGCCTAATGGGCCTAAATTGATTTTTGGCAAAGGGTGATTCTTTTATTGGGCTTTGGTTGCCAAATTCCATGCCTTATAAATTAATTGAAAGCCCATTGGACTTTAATTAAATTGACATTGGATGTTAATTGGGCTTTGAGACCCGTTAAGATTAGATTTAGAATCTAAGACGCAAAGGTCATTAATAAAGTGTAATTATTTAATTTTGAATTAAATATAGAATTAGTATTGAATACAAATTAAATTGGATTTAATATTGTAGTTTGATATAATTCGAGAATTCGTACTTTGAGTACTTATTCTTAAAACGAGTTGGACTCGCGCAAATCAAATCGTTGTTTGAACATTGGATGGTCATTAATTAAAGATTAATTAATTAGATTGATTGATAACATGCATTGTGTGAATATATGGATCTGATGTATGAATAATGTATATCGGATGGATATTAGATGGGTGAAGGCAATTTTGGAAATTGTTGTAATAAATTTAGAATTTATTAAATTGGACCTGCGTGTCCAACCTATTACCTCTTGATTCTTTGTATTTCTCTTCTCACATATTCCCCTCAATGTAAATGAGGTTTCTTTTGAAGTGTTATGTAATTGGGTAAATGTAAGATTTGTGCTAGCGGGAGAGAGGAAAGAGAGAGATTTGTTCTTGGAACAAAATGTTTAAATATCCATCCGCATATCATTAGTAATTTATTTATCGCGCCTTATTATGCTTTTAGAATGCATGTTTAAGGGTGTATGATGAGACCTAATCAAAGATAAGTAATTGGTTGCCAATTACGCGAAAATCCCTCAACAAATATTAAGTGTTTTCCTTCTATTGAATGATTCATTCTCAAGATCCAAGAATGACACTGGTTTGTTGGCCAAAGTCAAGACCTTTGTCCATCGCGGATGTGTTTGAATAATGAAGGCTTTGTTCCGTATCGCATGTCTTGTCCAAGTTGTGATTGTTGGCCAAAGTCAAGATCACTTCTTGTCCATCAACATCGATTACGAAGCTTTCCAAGGTCAATGGGTCCCGCTTAACTGGAATAATTAAGTTTGTTGTGCCAAAGCCAAGGCTTAATTGATTCAGAGGAAAAAGGTTAGGGAATATATTGGATATATTGGCATATATTAGATATATGTTTCGGACTTGGATGTCCACCAACTGGATCTAGGAATTGGATGTGATCCAATTGATCTTAGAGATCTACCTAGTTAAATATCATACAGCTTGTTGGCCAAAGTCAAGGTTGTGTGTTATTTAACGGGATCCTAGCCCACTAGGAAACTAGGTTTCCCGAGTACTCAACAAAGGGTTAGAGGCTCGCCGAAAAATAGTGGGAGGCAAGTATTAAATTTTCAATTTCGTTTAGATACTTGCCAATACGCGCTCATTTCATTTTTCGTCAATAAATTTATATATTAGTTGGACTAATATTTAATCCTTGTTTTTTAAATTAAACAGTTAGACTGTATTCAAACTACTTCATTTATAGTTGACTATATAATTGGATTATAGTAATCAATATATTTGAATTTAATCAATCAAAATTATAGTTGATTATATAGTTAGACTATAGTAATCATTATATTAAATAGTACCCGAAATCATTGATTCGATAGTTTGACTATTGGAATCAAGATAACTGAAATATTAGCGTTTAAAACATAATCCTGGAAGAAAATGTCTTTAAACGGCTCCAATTTTCAGAATGGGAATAAACCTCAGGATAGTCCTAGAAACTAATAAGTTATTTTATTTGATAGAGTGACATCTCGGGCCTGAGCCCGGAGTTGAGCAAATAGTGGAGCATGAGTTTTGGGAGACTCATGGTGATGATAACTTTAGTGCTCAATCCGTTATGCTTACCGCAATGACTCTTTAATTCCGTCTTCAAAATTAAGGATTAGATCTTTGTACCATGATGATGAAATTAAATATCTTCATAGATTTATTCTTAGATCTTAGAAGTACAAATTGCAAAAAAAACTTTTTCGCTCGTGTATGTCAAATGGTACATCTGTATGTTGGATAATATGACCCATAGCGTCACTATTTGTACAGATCATGGTGTTGTTGTACAAATTAACTATGTGACAAAGGAGATTGCACTCTTATCATTTGTGATTAGATCACCTTAGATATATAAATGATGAGAGGTCCCTATGATTTGTTCCTGGACGGAGAATGATATTAGACAGTATCAGTCCACGTAGGATAAATCATTAAATATCCCTAGTCGTAGTATTATGGAGACAGGACATCGATAATGCGGAATAGGCTAGTATTGCACTTGTGCGCGTTGTGAGGTCACAACGGCATAGTTCTCATATATTTAAGTATTGGATACTTATGCAAGTGCGATAGGAGGTTGTGTTTCACCGATGGTACGGGAAACAGCTTCGCTCTGGATAGACCCCTCGGAATCCCATTGGTATTATAACTATGTGTCTATGGGAGTCCGACATCAGGGTAGGTGTATTTGGTCTTAACCTGAGACTTGCACCGCTAATACTTACGATAATCGGTAGACTTTGGTCTTGGTGGTACAGGGCTTTAACCGGTTCTTCGTACACCACTTCTGGGTTTATCAGAGAGTCGTAGTGTATTGGGTGTGATGTCAAGACGGAAGTATCACTTCAATCATAGTGGAGATGATGTCACGCAGGATACGGTACTAGTGCTCTTGAGTGATGCGCATCCAATCATGATATTATGACCAGGTCATGAATATCTGATTATAGAGACTAGTTACCAGACATCCGACATGTGCTTCGGACGGGGCAGACACTTATCCAGCCCCAGCCCTAGCACGTGACTATCCGATACTGGGCCGATATACACAATACTACGGTATACTACGCTTGATACAGATCTATATATTCCTGTAAGAATATTTCTGGAGAATTGGGTAGGCATGGCGCTTTGCTAGAAGCCAACCTTGTCTTGTAAATCGGTATAATATAGTACGAGGTACTTACGTGTTCGGATAGTCCGACGACCGTATTTGCTGCCAACATATCCGGAGATCTCATGGGTCGCTTCCCAAAGATTCACCGATGATGTATGACTCGCACTATGATTAATCTGGGATTAATTAGTAGAGAGAGAAGATTAATTTCTAGAGAGAGAAAATTAATCTGGGATTAATTGCGGAGATATTTTATCTGGGATAAAATATTAATTAAAGAGAGAGAACGATTAATTTGGAATTAATCGATAAAATAATATATTCGATATATTATAAGAAATTAGATTTCGACGCGGAATTGAAATTGGATTTTAATTCGGGCGAACGAATTAATTTAGAATCAATTCGTTAGCGACGTGAATAGTGAATTCGCTAGGCGTAATCATTTAATTACGACGCAACGGAAAATTCGTTAATTTGGAATTAGCGAACCCGAGCCCGAGATTGATTGCGAGCGCATTCGCATTTCGAATTCGAGTGCGGCACGCAAGTCACATCAAGCATCAAATCACTAGTCGCGTCAATTGTCAAATCACTTGTCACTTTGAGTGATGTGATATGACATGTTGTCACTTTATTAAAGTGACTTGATGTGAATAGTGATGTGATTGAAAAGTATTTTTTGCTTTTGACTTTTGCTTTGGTATTTGATTTTATTTTTTGAAAATAAAATAAATATATAAGTAAAATGTTTCTCTCTCTCAATACACACACCATTCACGTTTTTCTCTCTCCCAAAAAATCGGTAACTAGGTTTTTTGAAAACCTTGAAATTATTTTTCTCTCTCAATCGGTCTTGGACCATTTTCTTCTCATTTTTTTTTGGTTTGATCACACTAAATGAAGAAGAAAGAGTGCTAGCACACACATGGGTTATATTATGGTGATAGGGAAACGAATTTGTGAGCATGGAAAAGCTTGAAGCTTGGAGATTCAATGGTGATGACCATGGCCGAATCTTGGAGGTGCTTCAACCATCAAAACCGCACAGCTCACTGCACTTGGAAGCCATTGCCGAGCCTAGGAGAAATGGAAAAAGACTTGTGTTCTTTGCATCTCAAACCAATCATTGTGAGTATTTGTTTCCGCCATTATTCCTTGATGTGTTCATGCGATTTTATGCTTGTTTTGGATGATTCTTGGGACCTAATTAGGAACTCAACACTGTCAAGCACTAGGTGTCGCAGATGATTGCTGACATCGATCAGCTAGGTTAGCTGGGCATTACTTGTTGGACAATTATGACCCATAGCATCACTATTTGTACAGAACATGGTGTTGTTGTACAAATTAACTATGTGACAAAGGAAATTGCTCTTTTAACATTTGTAATTGGATTACAGAGATATATAAATGATAAAAGTCCATATGATTAGTTCCGGATTGATAAGATATGAGACAATATCAATCCATGAATATTTAATCATTAAAACATCCCTAGTCGGAGTATTATCCAGATTGGACATCGATAATGCAGAATAGACTAGTATTGCACTTGTGCGTGTTATGGGAGCATAACGGCATAGTTCTCATATATTTAAGTATTGGATACTTATGCAAGTGTAATAGGAGGTTGTGTTTACCGATGGTACGGGAACAGCTTCGCTCTGGATAGACCACTCGGAATTCCATTGGTAGTATGACTATGTGTCTATGGAAGTCCGAATCAGGGTAGGTGTATTTGGTCTTAACTTGAGACTTACACTGCTAATACTTGCGATAATCAATATACTTTGGTTTTGGTCGTCCAGGGCTTTAACCGGTTCTGTGCACCCCTTTTCTGAGTATATTGAGAATCGTAGTGTATTGGGTGTGATGTCAAGATGGAAGTATCACTCCAGTCATAGTGGAGATGATGGTCACGTAGGATACGGAACTGGTGCTCTTATATGCTGCAGCTATCAGGATATTATGACTAGGTCATGTTTATTCGATTATAGAGACTAGCTACCAGAGATCCGATACGTGCTTCGTATGGGGCATACACAATTCCAGCCCCAGGCCTAGCACGTGACATCCGATACTGGATTGCAATACGCAATACTAAGTATACTACGCCTGGTACAGATTACATATTCCTTTAAGAATATTTCTAGAGAATTGGGTAGGCACGGTGGTTTGCTAGAAACCAACCATGTCTTATAAATCGGTAAAAATGTAGTACTAGGTACGTACGTATTCGGATAGTCCGATGACCGGATTTACTACCAATATATCCGGGGATCTCATGGGTCGCTTCCCGAAGATTCACCGATGACGTATGACTCACACATTATTAATCTAGGGTTAATTAGTAGAGAGAGAAAATTAATCTAGGATTAATTAATGAGATATTTTATCTAGGATAAAATATTATTTATAGAGAGAGAACGATTAATTTGGAATTAATCGATAAAATTAAGATATTCGATATATTAAACGAAATTGGATTTCGATGCGGAATTAAAATTAGATTTTAATTCGGGCAAACGAGTTAATTTAGAATTAATTCGCTAGCGACGTGAACAGTAATTTTGCTAGCCCTAATTATTTAAATAAATTTGATTTAATTACGTCGCAACAGAAAATTTGTTAATTCAGAATTAGCGAACCCGAGCCCGGGAGTGTTTGCGGGCCCACTCTCATTTCGAATCAAGTGGGGCCCATAAGTCACATCACGCGTCACATCATTAGTCATTCAAGTGATGCAAGTCACATCAATTTTGAGTGATGAGATGCTTGTCACTTGTGATTCAAGTGATGCTTGTCAATTTTGAGTCACATCAATTTTATCTTCTTCCTCTCTCTCTCTCCCTCACCCGGCAATAGTGCCATTTTTCCTCCCAAAATCTTGATCCTAAGGTTCAATTTTCTTCATGATTTTGCTGCAAAATCTCAAGAGCTAGCACTCAAAGGGGTCACATAAAGGTGATAGGGAAATCAACTCTTGAGCATGGAATCCATTCACAAATCTTAGAGCTTGAAGATCATTTCCATGGAAGTTGACCGAATCTTGGAGGAGCACAAATGGAGGGCTTGGCCGAGACAT
This sequence comes from Zanthoxylum bungeanum, assembly GCA_019454045.1. Taxonomy (NCBI): domain Eukaryota; kingdom Viridiplantae; phylum Streptophyta; class Magnoliopsida; order Sapindales; family Rutaceae; genus Zanthoxylum; species Zanthoxylum bungeanum. Next base: position 9,419 of record SKCR01000428.1, on the reverse strand, counting down.
CAATGAGGAAAAGTTTTGTGTTCTTCGCATCGCAAATCTGTTTATTGTAAGTATGATTCCACCATACTTCTTTTATTCACATTATGTTCATTACTTGAATGATTTTGGGACTATAGTAGAAACCCAACATTATCTACGTGGCCGAGACTACCAAAGATTTGATCTTATAGTCTCTACCCGAAAGCCGGGGTTGGTTCATTATGAACCAAGAGTAAACTCTTAGAGAGTTGATGGCTATGCTCAAGGAGACAAAGCCAGAGCTTCTAAAAGGGGCAAAGGCAAAATCATTACAGTCTTTTGGGAAGACAAAGGACATATCCCAAGATGTCTGCCTATATTGTGGCAAATGGGGTCACTGGAAGCGTGACTGCCGTATGGACAAGGCAGACATGAAGGAAGTAATGGCGGGGCAAGGCTCCGACTTCAAGTATGTTTGTCATAAACATGTTCAAAGGCTGACTTGATACTAGATGTGGTACATAGATATGTACTGATGTGCAAAATCTGCTGATTAGCAGGAGGCTGACTTCAGTTGAGATTGACCTGCGAGTTGAAAACAGGACAAGAGTCGTTGTTTTAACCGTAGAGACCTAAGTTTAGGAACTGCCCTTCGGGTGTGTACTTAAATTAGGAAACTGTTATAATGTACATAGTTTGACTAGAAACATTATCTCTATATCTAAGTTTAACCCGTTGCGGGTATACCTTTATATTCTAGAACACTAAAGTGTTTTATTTTATAAAAATAATATTGAGATAAACACATTAGATGTGAATAACAGTATTTATATTTTAAATATAAATGAATCTCAAACGTATAACATGACAAAGAAATAGCTCAAGCTGAATTAATCAGATGAGACTTATTTGTGGCATTGTTGTCTGAGACACATTAACAAGACTCGTATATCCACAATTTCGAAGAGTAGATACTAGGACGGATTTGATTTTAATTCAAATAATGTCTATGAATCTAGTTTATTAGGCAAAGTGCATAAAACGCCTTTTACTTGGTAAAAATACAAGTGCTACCGATCTGTTAGCCCTCGTTCATAGTGACGTAATTGGGCCCATATCTAGCTAGGCTATATGTGGATATGAATACTTCGTAACCTTTACGGATGTGGCATCGCGTTATGGTTATGTGTTTCTTTTGAAACATAAATCGGAAACTTTTGATAAATTCAAAGAGTTTCGACACGAATTAGACAGACAGATTGGCTAAAGTATTAAAATATCACGATTGGACCATGATAAAAATACTTAAGCGATAAATTTCTCAATTACTTGAAAGAGTATAGTATTCTTTCAATATAGACTCTTCACGGAACACCTCAATTTGACGGTCTGTCCGAACAAAGAAACCGAATTTTTTTCGACATAGTAAGGTTAATTATGAGTCGCTCTGAGCTACCATTTTCCTTCTAGGGATACGCATTAAACAGTGCAATACTTATTTTGAATAAGGTTCCATGAAAATATGTTTGACAGACATCATATTAGATATGAACAGGAAAGAAACCGGGTTTTCTCATTCCTAGAGATTTGGGAATGCTAGGCATATGTTTGGATGATACCAAACTAAAACCCAAATCGAATAAGTGCCAATTTGTAGGTTATCCTAGGATAACCAAAGTATAGTACTTATACAACTCACAATAGAACAATTTAATTGTTGCTCTCCATGCAGTTTTCCTAAGAGGAATGCCTATATGCAGTGGTAAGTGGGAGGAAAGTAAAACTCGATGAAAATCAGAGTAATACTGTTCCAGGCACCGATTTCTTAATGGAACACAAACTGTTCATCAGTGATGAAACTGTACCACAATCTTCGAATATACAAGAACCGCGCAAGTCGGAGAGAGTTAGAAAACAACTTGGGAGGTATGGGTTTCTGATCTCACCTCAAGTAGATGTCAATCTTTATTGAGGAAGACAAACTGACTATGCATAAAGAAGTGATACAAGGTATCGACTCCATATTATGGCAAAATGCCATGATGTCCGAAATGGATTCCATGTATACCAACCAAGTTTAGACACTGGTTGTTGTACCAGAAGGCATTGTGCCTAATGGTACTATATGAGTCTTCAAGGAAGACAAACATGGATGGCAACAAACAAACGTACCAAGCTAGGCTTGTAGCGAAAAGATATCGTTATCAACATTGTGTCGATTACGACGAAACATTTTGACTCATTGCCATGGTTAAAAATCCATTTGGATAATGCTTGCTAATGCTGCATGTTTCATTTATGAAATATGGCAGCTGAACGTCAAAATTGATTTCCTTAAACGGAAACCTTTTGACGGAAACCTTTTGGAGGATGTTTCACTACAAGAAAAAAGGCCTTTACTGACACTAAGGTTAGTGACACTAGGCTAAAAGTGTCAGAAACGACGTGTAAATGTGCCTATTTCCGTGTTTTTCACTTAAATATCAATAATTACTGACACTATGGTATCAGTGATTTTAGTGTCAGTAATTACTATTACTATAGTATCAGTAAGAAATAAAAAAAAAAAAAAACGCGTAGTCGTCTGGAGTCGAACCAACACCTCACGGAAGTGACGTTTTTCGCATATATTACTGACACTATAGTGTCAGTAAATTTAGTGTCAGTAATTAATGATACCTTAGTATCAGTAAAAAAAAATTAAAAAAAAAATTATTTCCTTAAAATCAAACCCTCATCTCCACTATCCGCTTCTCAAAACTCTCCCCATTCCTCTCAAAACACCTCATCTCCACCTCCACCAACTCCATAACAACAATCACTTCCCCATCTCCCTTCCCCTCTCTCCTCTTCAGCCGCAGCTCCGTCGCCCCTCTCTCCCACGCCGTCCAGTCCTATCTCCCTCCACCACTCGCTTCTCCCAAATGCGATGCTGTGTCAACCGCTCCGGAAAGCCCGCTTCTCCCCCCTCAACTCCGGCTCCAACTTCAGCGACCGACATTATATTTGAATAAAGGTCCTAATTTTCGTGTTGCCCTTGTGTGTTTTTCTTTTATGTATTTGAATGAGATCCGTCCCACACCTCTTATTTGTTCAGGGCCGGCGGCGTGAACTCTGATTCGATCTGTTTTGGGATTCAGATTTTCAATTATTTGTAAACGGGTGCTTAATTGAACTGCGTTGTTGATCTATGCTATAATTATTTAAAACATACTTCCTCATTTTTATTTATTTATTTATTTGCATTATATATATAGAAGTGTTCTAACTTTCTGTCAGGACACATGATTTTGTTCACATCCAAAGTACCAATATAGTGCTCTTATCATTAAATATTTGCTGGCTAAAGTCATTGAATTAGTGTTCACTCCACTGCAATAATTGAAAGGGATTTCAGGGACCTTGCCTGTAGTTTTAAAGAAAAGTGACAATAGAACGGCAGAGTTTAGTGTGCTGCCTATTGACAGAACTCTCATTTTCCTTTGTGAATTGTTTTATTTGTTTGACTGATTATCCTGTTCCTATCATGGTTGTGATTTCTGAAATATTGGGTTTTGTTGCAGTGATGCATTATAGAATTAGTTAGAAACTCTCCTAGAAAATCTTGTGGCGGCATTTTTTAATTGATTAATTTCTTTTGATTAGGTTGATACTTTTGAAGACATCTGCCTCTTTTTTGTTTTTAATTGTTTTAATTGGTGCTTTTGTTCTTACAGCCTGGTCCTAGTGGCAGCAAATTATGTTTTGCCTGTGAACAAGGATACTTCTGGTTCAGATGAACATTTGGCTAAGTTAAGGGAGATTTGTCTGTAAAGATCAATCTCGTTTGCATTCATAATTTCAAGGTATGTGTATGGGTAAAAGTCCTCTCCATGTGTTTGATGAAATGCCTGTGAGAAATAATTTTATCATGTAAAAACATTTGACACTTCGTTTGGATAAGAGATCAATAAGAGGGAAAGAAATCGTGTGGAATTTTTCGTCGAAAATAATTTTTGAAACCTTGAAATCTCCTGGCATTTTCTGTGTTCACTGAGTTCTATACCAGGGAGGGACTACTGCTGGACTCTAAAACATAGGTTGGAAATTTAAATGCCAAACTTAGTATAATATTTGTTAGTTTAAGTTTAGGATTTAAAAAATGAATTAGATATAATAGGGATTGGATGTATTCCATTGTTTTTTACTTTTTTATGCAAATTGAATTTTACACCTCAATCGGCTGAGGACGGTGTATGTCAAGACTAAATGCGTAATGTTGACAATTTCTGACTGGAACTAGCAAATTTTGAGAAGCAATGGTTTGAACCTAATTTTCGTAACATCCATGCTTGGGAGAAAGAATGAGACTTGTCGAACAAACATTTCTTAAAGCATGTCAAATTGTTCACCAATAAGTAAACATAGTATTTTCTGATGCATGTTAATAGTTTTTTATTTATGTGCTACATGCCTACACATGCTTTTACAAATCAAGGAAACATTTAATGCTTACATCCTTTATATGAATGCAAACTTTATCCAATCCCCATGTGATAATAAAATATAAAGTACCTATGATATGAGCCTTTGTAAATTCTTCATGTTCTTGCTCCTTACTGGAAAAGAGCTCAAGCTTTTCGAAAGGAAATCTCCAGCTGTACCATCTAACATCAAAAAGACTGTCTTCACGCCATTTTATGCTTTAACTTGATTTGCATTTTTATTTTGTGTCTAAGCTGTTTTGAATATTGTTTTCTGCATTATATTCCAAATTAATACATTTCTTTCATTTATCAAATGATCGATGACTTCTTTGACACTGGTAAAACATTTATCCTCATTACATTATTGTTTAGCAGCAGGACTCACTTATTTTAGAAAGCAAATATTTTTGAGATCAGCACTAAAAAACTCCTAGCTTGATATTTGAGTATGTGAACATCACTGATTTCAAAGTCTTGTACCCCACATTGACTGATTATGACATACGTTATTACATCCGTTTTTCCACTTAATTTGCTGAATTAGTCTTAGCTATCTAATATTTTCAAGGAACTTGACTATAGGACAAATTGCAATTTAAATATTTAATATAACAGTTTTTTGTAAATATGTATTTTCCTGGTTACCTGCTGGAGCATTTGTTTGCTGATAAAATGAAAGGTAAGAAGGGATTTCGTGACAAGGTTTACTTTTACCTTGGTCTTTTTGACATTTCCTAGAACCATTGAAATCATAATGTCATTACTTCAAGGTTAGCGTGGTGATATTTTTTTGTTAGATAATGTTGGGCATACAGTAAATTGTACTTGATTGCAGTTGGGATAAGTTTGTATCGGTTTTGCTTTGTCAATGCCCTCCAAATTTTTTCCCTTGCAACTGCTGCCAAACCAGTTCAGTTTGGACAATGCGTTAGAGTATACTCTGAGGAATGAAGCCGACATGATTGCTTGTAAAAGTGTGTAAATTGATGAATTCAAATGTAGGATTTTGGGCAATACTAGCCTCTGCCCTAGATGTTTCTCTTTATTTCTATGCTTTTTATTGTATGTTATTGATTTGTTTGTTTTGGTGATTATGTAGTGGTATGAAAGATACAACTTGTTATTATGGATGTCATTTGGTTTTTTATATGCCTGCTCTTAGGTTGTTGGTATGGTTATTGTCAATAAGTGTATGTGACAAAAATTAGATTAGGGTTATATTTTGTATTTATATTTTGTATTTTTATTTGGATGTATTTAATGTTTTTATTTATGAAGATATCAATTTTTTTTGGAAGTCCATCTAATTCTTAACATTTGGTTTATAATTTCAGATTTTGTGCCAGATATCATATTGTTGGGGGATTGTTGCAGGCTTCTCAACAAGTATCATGAATTTTGGTGGGGGCATGACATTTTGGTGGGACTTTAAGAGTAGTTTTTGAAATATATATATGTTAATTTAAAGATTGTCTATGGAGTTTTTGTATTCATCATGTGATACTGTTGAATTGATTAATACGATTAATCTATTATATTGCGAATTTTATATAAATGTAATTTTTTAGTTTTTTATTTCATTGAGTTGGTATATATATATATATATATATATATATATTTTATGATTAATTTAATTGCAAAACATAAGAAATATAATTGTGAAATAATACGATTTTTTAATTTTAAAAGATATTGACGGATATTGATACTATAGTAACAATAATTACTGACACTAAAAATCAAATATATGCGATATACTGATACTGCAGTAACAAAATTTACTGACACTATAGTATCACTAAATACTGATGTTATAGTGTCAATAATTTACTGACACTAAAATAGTGTGAGAGATTACTGATACCATAGTGTCAATAATTTTCTGATATTACAGTATTAACGTTTACTGACACTAGAAACTAGTGTCAGTGATTTCTGGCTGCGGCAACACTGACACATTTATATAGTGTCAGTAAAACCCTTTACTGACACTAATTTAGTATCAGTAAAAGCCTTTTTTCTTGTAGTGTTTACAACATCCTAACGGTTTTGTCATACCAAAACATGCAAACAATGTTTGCAAGTTAATTCGATCCATTTATGGATTGAAGCAAGCATTACGTTTTTGGAACTATCATTTTGATGTAATCATAATGGTATATGATTTGATTCAAAAGAAAATAATTCTTGTGTATATAAGGAGGTTAGTGGGAGCGCACTGACAATGATTTTCCTATAAAATGGTGATATATCATTTCTTGAAAATGATATTCCCATAATACAATCGGTGAAAGCTTGGCTTTCATGAAAAATTCTCCATATAATACTTGGGAGAGACAAATTTTATTCTAGGAATAAGGATCTACTGGGAAAGATCTAAAAGTTGTTGGCACTCTCTGAGAACTCGTACATTGAAATAAATGTACGCGACCTGGTGTCTCATATGCTTTGAGCATATGGAGTCACAATAAGGCCAATCCAAGTGATAGTCACTGGATTGATGTTAAGAACATCCTTAAGTATCTTAGATGAACTAAGGATGCTTTCTTAAGCTATGGAGAAGGAGAACTTGAAGTGACTGGGTTCACCGCTGTAAGTTGCCAAACCGACAAAAATGACTATAAATCGCAATAAGGGTACTATATAGTTTGAATAACGGAACAGTGAGCTTGAAATATTCCAAGCAAGATACTGTTTCCGAATAAACAACAAAAGCAGTTTGATAACTTTGCAAATCCACTGACGAAAGAAGTTTCTTAACATAAATTTGAGCGACCCGTACATAGTTCATATGTAGGACACTTGAGTGATTGGATATAGGCCAAGTGGGAGATTGTTAGACAATTATGACCCATAGCATCACTATTTGTACAGAACATGGTGTTGTTGTATAAATTAACTATGTGACAAAGGAATTGCTCTTTTATCATTTGTAATTGGATTACCGGGATATATAAATGATAAAAGTCTATATGATTAGTTCCGGATTAATAAGATATGAGACTGTTGGGTTTCTAGATTAGTCCCAAGATCAATTCAAGCAATAAAACATGTGTGAATACAAGAAGAAGTATTGCGGAATCATACTTACATTGATCGGCTTTGCGATACGTCGAACACAAAACTTTTGGCTCCTCATTGGAAGCTCTCGACAATGGGCTGATTTTTTGCTCCTCCAAAATTCGGTCAGCTCCATGGATGGATCTCTAAGCTCCAAGCATTGTGTTGTGATTCCATGCTAAAGGGTTTGTTTCCCTATCACCTTGGATGACTCTTCATGTGCTAGCATTGGAAAGATTTGCCACAAATCTTCCATGTTCTTCCTTGTTGTTCTCGGTTTTGAGAAGCAAAAAGAGAAATAATTGGCCCTTGGCCGAGAGGTAGGAGGGAGAATAGAGAAGTAATGTGTTTTGTGTGTTGTGTATCTAATACACAAAATGAAAGTCAAATACCAAAAATAGAAGAAATGGTAAATGTCTTTCAAGCCATCACATAAGTGTGTTGCACACTCAACCATCAACCAACAACTTCCATCATAATAAAGTGATAATGTTAACCAGTGATGTGATGCTTGATGTGACTTGTGGGCCCCACTTGATTCGAAATACGAGTGGGCCCGCAAACACTCCCGGGCTCGGGTTCACTAATTCTGAATTAACGAATTTTCCGTTGCGACGTAATTAAATCAAATTTAATTAAATAATTGTGCCTAGCAAAATTACTATTCACGTCGCTAACGAATTAATTCTAAATTAACTCGTTCGCCCGAATTAAAATCTAATTTTAATTCTGCGTCGAAATCTAATTTCGTATAATATGTCGAATATATTATTTTATCGATTAATTCCAAATTAATCGTTCTCTCTCTTTAAATAATATTTTATCCCAGATTAAATATCTCCGTAATTAATCCTAGATTAATTTTCTCTCTCTTATAATTAATCCCAGATTAATAAAGTACGAGTCATACGTCATCGGTGAATCTTCGGGAAGCGACCCATGAGATCCCCGGATATGTTGGAAGTAAATCCAGTCGTCGGACTATCCAAACACATACGTACCTAGTACTACGTTTTTACCGATTTACAAGACATGGTTGGCTTCTAGCAAAGCACCGTGCCTACCCAATTCTCCATGAATATTCTTAAAGGAATATGTGATCTATATTAGGCGTAGTATACGTAGTATTGCGTATTTCGATCCAGCATCGGATGTCACGTGCAAGGCCTGGGGCTGGAATTGTGTCTGCCCAGTACGAAGAACATATCGGATCTCTGGTAACTAGTCTCTATAATCGGATAAACATGACCTAGTCATAATATCCCGATAACTGCAGCATAAAGGAGCATCAGTTTCGTATCTTACGTGATCATCATCTCCACTATGACTGGAGTGATACTTCCATCTTGACATCACACCCAATACCCTACGATTCTCAATATACCCAGAAGAGGCGTACACAGAACCTGTTAAAACCCTAGAAGACCAAAACCAAAGTATATTGATTGTCGCAAGTATTAGCGGTGCAAGTCTCAGGTTAAGACCAAATACACCTACCCTGATTCAGACTTCCATAGAAACATAGTCATACTACCAATGGAATTGCGAGGGGTCTATCCAGAGCGAAGTTGTTCCCGTACCATCGGTAAACACAACCTCCTATTACACTTGCATGAGTATCATATACCCAAATATATGAGAACTATGTCGTTATGCTCCCACAACGCGCACAAGTGGAATACTAGTCTTTTACACATTATCGATGTCCAATCTCGATAATACTCTGACTAGGGATGTTTAATGATTAAACCTTTGTGGATTGATACTGTCTCATATCATCTCAATCTGGAACTAATCATATGGACCTTTTATCATTTATACATCTTGGTAATCCAATTACAAATGATAAAATGGCAATTTTCTTTGTCATATAGTTAATTTGTACATCAACACCATGATCAGTAAAATAGTAATGCTATGGGTCATAATTGTCCA